>CAKNYM010047329.1:262555-287616 GCA_932195095.1 Andricus curvator | reverse complement strand
AAGTCCTTTAGCATGAGTATATATATCGCTAGATGACTTCACTTCACTGAGTATAAGCCTGTGAAAACTTCTCTTTCACGAAGGTGGGCTTAGAATCTCTGTATGAATATAACCACAGCCAGTGATAAACCGCGTTTGCATCCGACTTTATTAAAAGTAATCGCATTTGCCTGTATATTTGGCCAGGGTAGAAGAAAACTGCAGAAAACCACCTCCCGAGTCAAGAAATAGAGCCTGTTGAGGCTTATGATTACTAACTTCTGGGTTTAGACCATTGTGCGACGTTGCATTTCCACGTGAAAGCCGGGCTTTAAACTAGCCCGCAGCCGAAATAAAGCCTTTATCATTTTTTATTGATAATTTATTTTCCTTCATTTTTTTTCCGTAGAAAAACATATTTGTACCTTACTGAAAAATTTGGCGGCTCGACGTATTTTGTTGCTTGAAATTGGCTTGACTTGCTAACTAAAATTCGTCTTTTGGGTAGAAAATCAATATTTGGCATTTAGAATCTAAATCTAAATATATTTTCTTGAAATATGAACGATTATATTTTTCGTATCTTTTTCTTAAAAATGCAGCTGTTTCTATTTGAAATAAATAAATCAGTTTAAAATTGCTTTATTCCGTTCATAAAGTATTCTA
Source organism: Andricus curvator (assembly GCA_932195095.1). Taxonomy (NCBI): domain Eukaryota; kingdom Metazoa; phylum Arthropoda; class Insecta; order Hymenoptera; family Cynipidae; genus Andricus; species Andricus curvator. The sequence continues at coordinate 286,971 of CAKNYM010047329.1, read as the reverse complement.
GGGTGATAATGTTACAAGATTAATGTGTTATGTGTATATTGTGTATATTAATGGTCTTTGAATATTAATGGTCAGGGAAAATGAAAACCTCTCCACCCGCAAATCGTCTTATCTTATTCGTGGATGAACCCGTAGGAGTGTACCAGATGTGTACACGCACATATGGTACACATATCGTATCAGTGAGGAAACTTTCGAAATTCCGTTTTTTGAATAGTCACATTCTGTATTTCCGCGTAAAAATTTAGATTAAAGTCGAACTCACTTAGGACAAACTCAAATAAAGTTTAAAAGAGAATAGCATTTGGGATAGAATGAGCATGAAAGAACACAAATTCTGAAATGTTGATGATGGCCGCCAAGTTTAAGACGAGAGAAGAAACAATTTTCATATTTTCTGCTTCGTGAAAATCTAATTGATGTATCAATGTAGATTTAAGTTGACAATTCAGCTAATTAGGTAATCTAAGAGGGAATTTATAAAGGTTCATCTAGTTTTTTGATTCTTGTTCATTTCAAATTATAATTCTTTATGAATATTCACTGTATGAAAATAAAAATTTCAATTCCTTACGTAAGTCCCCTGTTTCAAGTCAGAATTATGTTTTATTAAATATTTTATAAATTTTCTGTTTCCTATCAAAAATCATTTGTTCAAGGTCAAAATTATTATTCTTTATGCCAATTTCCTGCCTGAAGCTCCACATTATAATTTTGTATTAAAATTCCCTGTCCCAAGTAAAAATTATAATTGTTCACGTAAATTCCCTGTCCTGAACTCAAAATTATAATTCTTGATGGAAATTCTCTGTCCCAAATTAAAATTATAATTTTTTTCGTGAATACCCTGTTCCAAGTTAGGATAATTGTAATTCTTGACGTAAATTTCAAGTTATATGTCTTTTATTTATTTCCTGTCCCAACTCAAGAATATAAATTTTTTTTCAGAAAGAAAGGAAAAAATTTTAGTAAAGAATGGAGACTGGGTGTTTCGAATGTTAGTGGTGTAAATGATCTTAAGGAAAGACAATTGCAAGAAAGAATCCATTCAAGGAAGCTAGATATTTAGGTATACCCGGAATGAAGAAAAAGGGATGCAAAAGAAGAGTGATGAAGAATGGACAGTTGAAAATCGGACTCGAACTATGGTCAGGAGTAGATAGTGAATCAGACGGTAGCCAAGTAGTCAGTGTGATTATGAATGAGAAAGCAAAACAGCATACCAAAGAGCAGACGTTCCCAGCTAGCAGTCAATCTAAAGCAGTTAATCTAAAAAGCGTTAGATAGAAAAAATTTGCTTAGCAATTAAGTATTATAGTAAGGAATTACTCTGTAATAATTATAAATAATGAATAAGTTAAATATTAATAGAATTACTAATGTTGCTTGAATTCAGGTGCAATAATAATGATCCATGACCTTCTTACTTCCCCTGTTTCAAGAGAATTTTGGCAGGACATAAGAAGGATGTGTAGTCCGAAGTTTAGAACATTTAAGATCTGAATGTCTTTTTGATTGAAAATTTGTTCTCGTTTGTTAAAAGGTTGAAAAATTTACTATTTTGTTGAAATATTTTTAGTTGTTGTTGAAATATCAACCATTATATTTTTCGTTAAGAATTGGTCCTTTTAACAAATTTAACTGGTTTTGTTTGCAATAAATGAATAGATTCAAAATTTCCGCTAGAAATTGTTTTATTTCATTTATAAAAGATTCTTTGTTGAAAATATTTCCAGATTAACGTGCTGGTCTTCAAATATTAATGGTAAAGGAAAATTAAAAATTGGTTAGGAGAAAATCAGGGAAAAGGCAAGGAATTTACAGAATGATGTTTTGCGGCAACTATGACGTACTTCCAAAATTAAAATTCGAATCTGTTTTGAAAAGTTTCTGTTGGCTAACGCCATTCAGTAAGAAAAATCTCTAGACGGTTATAGAATGCAGCTCCTCAGTTACCAGTTACTTGTAACATTTTGATCCTACTTCGGATCAGAAAAAATAATATATTTTAGTTTTACAGAAAAAAATTAAATTAATGTTGTTGGCGTAAGTTGTCTAGCATTATTGTTTTAAAATTCCTTGAAATTAGGCGCTCCCTGGCTACGGGAGATTCCTCGATTTCTTCATTCGTCATCCTTTCAACTTGGCCGTTGTACATGTTTATTTTTACCCGTTTTTGAAGGTCATTTATCCATGCATACATTCCACGAAGAACTGTAATATTTTTCTCGAATATTGCAAAGACTTCGCCATTGGACGTTGACAACACGTTTTGTATTCCGGATGGCATGGGTCCAAGGATATTATATCTTTCTCGCACATGAATTTCTGCATTGCGAGGAAAAATATACCTACGAATTTCAAATCGCCGGCTTGGATTTGTGTGGGGAATAAGCCGAACAGATCTAAGTTCTTCAATTTTAAGTCCACCTAGGCGGAATGAAGGGCGAATGGCTGGAGGAGACCTGGATCTGGTACGAAGAGAAGCTTCGGCAGAAGGAGAAGTCCAGCCCGGAGAGATCCGAGAATGAGGCAGGGCAAGAGAAAGAGTCAGATCCAGAGAAGGTCTGCCACGAGAAACACCAGGAGAAGAGACGCGATTAGGTGAACGCTCGGACTGTAAGCTCAACTCTGCAACAAGAGAAAAAGGTTCAATTTTCCTGGGGTATTCTCGTCCGGCATATTTTTTTCCAGGAGATTTCTAGGAGTATTGAAGAAAATCACTTGTTTTGATTTTATCAAGCATTTCACAAATTCGTTATTCACATTTATATTTCCATGTATGATGTCACCTTCTGCGTTAACTCCTCAGGCCCTACGCCACAAATCATCACGAAACCTGTTAACCCTACACCCCTGGCAGTGTGACGTAGTTTTTGAACAGCGCATTTTTTCTCCTGGAAAAAAATATCCGGCATATTTTTTTCCAGGAGAAAAAAAAACCCTGTATCCCCGAATTATATTACGCAATTGTTGGACGACCCTTAGTAGTGTACCATATGTGCACCTGCACGTATAGTACGAATTCCACATCAAAGAGGACACTTTCCGAATTTAATTCTTCCATCACCCACATTACGTCTTCTCTCAGAATAAATTTATATTGAAGTCCTATTTATCTCGCACAGACTCGAATAAGGTTTAAAAGAAAATACCAATAGATTAAAAAAATATACCCAAAGTTAGACATATCATTTTATTATATTTACCAATAGAATTGAGGATTACCGCCATATATAAGACGAGAGAAGAAACCATCTTCATATTTTCTAATAAAAGGAAAATGTAATTGATGCTCAAAAAATTTAAGGAATGAATACTGTATCTTCATTAGATTTTATAGTGTATCGTATACTCGTTATCTCAGGGATAATTAGCGTCAACCTTGTTCTGCTCAGATATTTACATTTCATTAGACTTAATTTCAGGCAAACAATGTAACTACTAAATATGTTAAAACCGACATCACAATTTATATAATGTTTTACGTTAAAGAGAAAACTTTCCATCAAATGGAAAATTTATGTATAGTGTCTACCCGATGAATGGTTTTTAATTTTCGGTAATTTCCCCGGTTTCTCCCAGTAAAGTGCTGAAAAGATTTGAATGATTTCAAACAATTTTTGAAGATTTCTGAACATAAGATTTTAAAGATGTCTAATTTAGAATAGGGAAGTTTGGAAATTAAATTATAATTTTTTATTTAAATGCATTTTCTTCCAATTCCAGTCTTCTCAATCAAAATTAAAATTCGTTTCCAAAATTTCCGTTCCTGCATAACACTAAAAATTAGTATCGTGATCTCTCGTCTGGTGATGTCGCCTAGCCCCTTAGATATTAAATATATGTATTAGATATTTTAATATCACAGCTTAGTACAATGTACTGATAAATGTTGAATGATTCTTTGTAAAGTACGAAAATATATTAACACTAGGCACAAGGTAGAACTATACCGGCGGCATTACCTGCAAGGTGAATCTGACTCGGGAAGAGTCCAAATGTGAAGACATTCCGAGCGCGGATAACACTCCGATGGATAGGGTCGAAATGTCCGCCTTTGAGCTGGACTGCCGAAAAACCGGCTAAACTCGGGAGGTGGTTTTATGCAGCTTTCCTTTCCCCTGGACTAATGTTCGGGCAAATGCGAGTACTTTCAATAAAGTAATGTGCAGCTGCGGGTTACCACTGGTTGTGGTTAAGTTCATACAGTGATTTAAAGCTCACCTTAGTAAAAGCAAAATTTTCACGGCAGCGCATTAATTTTCAAATGCATCACTATGAGCACTTGTTGCTCTGCCAATTTTAACACGAGATGAGAGCGACCACCATTTCACTAGACGGGACGGCCTTTCGGTCAAGACTTGCAGCGAATTTCCCTGAAATACTGACACATGGTCCTGTTGGTGTATAAAAAGTCAACTCAGCCTCCTGGAGGCCCTGCACCTAACTAGACCCCTTCAAAACATCTTGGAGAACCCAGATCATTTGCCCTCTTTTATGACGAAGGGCGTAACGTATATGATTCTCAAAAAGGTAGATGCTGGTAGTCCTAGTGATGACCGACCAATCACTTGCCTCTCGACCCTTTATAAGTCTCACGGCCATTATTTCTGACTCCGTCTGTAATTATTGTGAGGAGATCAAAAGGGTTGCTGTCGAAGCTTCCATAGCTTCAAGGACCAAGGCACGATTCATAGTGTAGTTGTGTTGCATGCGACACACCACCAATGCAATTTGCACGTGACCTACATTCACTACCAACAGGCGTTTCCCTCAATACCCCACGATGATTTACTTGAGATTTCAAGACATATAAGATCTATCCTCCTGTCATCCAATTTCTGGAGCACGCTATGCATACATGGTGCACAAAGATTATATGTATCAGTCGTACGGTAATGAATGATACCCAACCTTGCTCATGAAACGAGGAACCTTCAAGCTGAATCATTCAGCGCACTATGCTTTTGTTTAGCATTTCACCCGCTAAGTTGGATACTAAACAACACGTCTTATAGGTTCAAAACTAATGCTGGAGTAGGTGAGTCTCAAATCACTCACCTCCTGTACATGGACGACATAAAGGGTAATGCAAGCTCAGAGTCGAAACTGTACAGCCCAATTGACATCTCGTTGCAGTTATCCAATTACACCAATATGTCTCTGGGCTTAGACAAATGCAGAAAGCTACATTTGTCCCGTGGAGAGGTAAATACGCCAGAGATGCTGGACGACCGTGATCTGATTAGGGCGATCGCTGATGAAGGCATATTGCAGGCAAGGGGTCTGCTTCATTCTGCGATTAGAAGGTTGCTTGAAACTGCTTTTTCGGGTTGCGTTAATCTGGTTCTGGCCCCTAAGCATAATATCTTTCTTACGTGGATAGTAAGGCTTCAAACCTCTGGTTAAGGCCATCCAGCACTGGGTAATCAGGACGAGAAATTACCCAAAACACATCCTCAATATGACAGGAGTGATTGACAGATGCCGCCTTCGAGAACGAACACTATCTCTTCACTGTGACAGCACTATTCTGACTGACTACATAGACACAATCGTCCCGATGTCCTCTGGTTAGGTGAACGTGTTCAACATGTGAGAATAATAGACATAAGCGTTCCCCTTAAAAATAACGTTAGGCTCCGATACACTGAAAAGATCCAGAAATATTCGGAGCTGAAGCTTAGATATCTTTGGATTGCGGAAGGAAAGATCTGTTGTCGAAAGCATGATGGCACGCTAAGGAATCAACTGTCACTGCTACAACACATAGAACGATTCCAATAGCAATTAGGCTATCTACGGAATGGTTACACACAATGGTGTGACATTTTTATTAATTGGCTATTTGATGTCCGTTGGTAAACATACCTTCAATATTTTTAAGTTCTTTATACCTTATACATATATGTATATTCAGATAGCAAACTTGATCTTATATTCAAACTAGTAGCTTCAAATCTTGATTTTGGTCTTTTTGAAAATATTCGTTTGAAACTACACGCTCAAATCTTAAATAGGATGGTTCTAGGAGGTGACGTTGCCTCCCTATTTAAATTTTCCAAATTTGGGAAGTAAAAGATGTTTCGTAATGGTTTCAGCTCTTTTCCGGGTTAGTCTCGCGAGAAAATACATTTTTTTCGGGAAAACCTTTCAATTGGAAAACTTGTTCAATATATCCGTTATAAAAAATTCGCTAATATTGAATAATAATTTCTGACAAAATTGGTTACAAAAATAAAAACTGTTGACGCATGATGATAATTTGTTATCATATATCGATCTAGCAGTCTAACAAATTTACGTGAAGAAGTGAATGTGTTTAACAGTTTAGCACTATAGTCAAGAATTTCTCTGCAATAATTGCTTGTAACAAATAAGTTGGATATTAATAGAATTAATGATATTGTATGCGTTTAGGTGTAATGATAATGATCAATGATGATTTCATTTTGGCATGTTATTTTACAATTTTTGTAAAGAGAAAAATCATATCGTTAAATATGCTGACTTTATCACATTATTTGCCCATTTATTATTGCACATATAAATAAATTGAAAGATCGAAGCTAGCCGAGTGATTAAGGATTTTGGTTATAAATTCATCTTTTTGTTTCAAAATTCAACTATTTGTTAAAAAAAAATCTCTTTTGTTGAAATGAAATATTTTGCCTCGAAATCTTAGGATGTTAGAGCCTTTCAAATTGAATTTATTATAGTACTCAAAAGGCTGGCATTATTTCTGAGGTCTTCTGATCGGACTAAAACATTGGCAACATGTATTTCTATTAGATCTCAAATGATGGAAAAATGTTCTGCCAATAAAACAAATATTTACCGAGGGAAAGGGGGTGAAATTTTATAATTTTTTGCGGGTACAGTCTACTTCAGCGATTTGTAACTCGTATTCTTATCTTCGTCAAAATTTCCACTCCACGGGTAAACATGTTTTGTGGTTACTTAGCAATCAAGTGATATTTATTCAAGTCCCTAATTTAGATTCAAAGATTATGACATGCTCTTGATTTTATAACTTTAAAAACTTTCTTAGGACAATTTATTAGATTTGGCGATGAAATGAACGTAAGATTTCGAAAAAATGATTTTGCTAGAAAAAACTTTGACTTTAAATATACATATTTTTTGAATTGTCCAATAAAATACCTTTAACATAGGCAAATTCAACGCTATTTAAACTTACTACTATTATACACTGCCTCTAAAAAAATTATTTTGAAAGTTTCGTAGACTTTCAATTGGCACATCTTTGGAAAAGGCAAGAAATTCAAAAAATTAAGTTTTGCGGCAACCCTAAAGTACTTTTAAAATTAAAATTCGAATCTGGTTTGAAACGTGTTCGCAGCTAAAGCCGTTGAGTGAAAAAAAATCATTCGATGATTATAGAATGCATCCCCAAGATTACGAGTTACATTGTAAACGTGATTTGTGCACGGTTTCGGTTATGGCCTTGGACCGAAATCCAGGGATTGCGAACGTGAATAGGCGGGGCCGAATGAACGAATTCTGTTGAATTTGGAGGGATGACGCAATCTGATGCAACTAACGCTGTTGGAGTGCGGCCCTCAGGGTCTTTGTCACGTTTGATTAAACGCATTTTCCCTTCTCGGCTCCATACAAAAAGAAATGAAATCAATATTGCTCGCGAAAGTCGTCTAGCATTATTCTTTTAAAATTCCTTGAAATTGGGCAAGCCCTGGCTAAGGGAGATTCCTCGATTAGTTTTGCGGTCATCACTTCAACCTCGCTGTTGTACACGTTTATTTTTACTCGTTTTTGAAGGTCGTTTATCATTGCATACATTCCACGAAGAACTGTATTATAACGCTCTAATATTGCAAAGACTTCCTCATTGGACGTTGATAATACATTTTGTATTCCGATTGGAATCGGCGCAAGAATATTATATCTTTCTCTCACATGAATTTCTGCATCGCGACGGAAAATGTATCTTCGAATTTCGAATCGCCGGTTTGGATTCGTGTGAGGAATCAGCCGAACAGATCTAAGTTCTTGACCTTTAACTCCACGTAGGCGGAAAGAAGAACGAAAGGCAGGAGGAGACCTGGACGTGGCACGAAGAGTAGGATCGTCAGGAGGTGAGGACCTGACAGGAGATTCCAAATGAGGTATGGCAAGAGAAAGAGACAAATCAAGGGAATGAGAAGGTTCGCCACGAGGAATACCAGGAATCAAGTCACCTTTAGATGAACGCTCGAACTGTAAGCCCAACTCTGCGACAAGAAACAGAAGGTTCAATTTTGCTTGTGTATTCTCTGCCGGCAACTTCACAGTTGCGCTAATTTCCTCTCTAGTTATTACAAAACCCATAATGCAATGAATTACGAATTTTCTTTAGGATAACATTCTAACAGATTCTAACAGATTTAATTTCTACTATTGATGAGAAACAGTTAGATATTAACAAACCTCGTCACGCCCAAATCATCTTAGTAATTTTTGAATGACCCTTAGTGGTGTACCACATGTGCACGCGCACATGGGGTAACATTTGCCAAGCGTCCAAGCCTAAAATTTCTTTGCCGCCTATCTTATTGAAACTCCGCCAGATTGTAGACGTAGTGGACCCCTTCAAATTCTATGAAGGGGGTGCCCGTAGTATAACGAGTTGTCAAGATACCGGTGCCTGAATTTATGACGATTCACCCCGACTTCTAACTTTCAATTGTACGTAACACCTGATACAAAGAGGATGGAAAGTATTGGTTAAGTTGTGAAAGTTCATCAGAGCGCCTACCAGCCGCAGCTACAGAAAAATACCATTGTTTCGGCCACAGCATGACATTTCCCCAAAGAGAAAGATCGCGAAGAGAAGGGCAAAGTGAAGGTTAAATTCGATAAAGAATCATGTTTCAAGTATGACTGTAAGATTCAAGGGGATTCACATAAAAAACACCCTAAAACGTGAAAAGCAAGGGCACTCACATTAAAAGCACCCTGAAATATGAAAGGTAAGGAGACTCGCATCAAACAGTACCCCAAATTGTTAGAGTCAAGGAGATTAACACTAGAAAACACCCTAAAACGTGAGAGGCATGCGGACTCACCACAAAGAATTTTGAAACGTAACAAGCGAACAATCCACCATAATAGCTTATTATTTTATTATTAACCACCGTTTTCAGACAATAAAATTGCTGTGGAAATTTCATTTTGAATATATTTAAATCGTCTTCGAGCTACAACACAGTTCCGATACACCCAGTTGGCGCGAGGCACCCGCTGTTGAAAAAAAATAAATCAAAAATGCCACATTCAAAGGAAAACTCAAAAATGTTTTTCAAAAATGAAAAATCAAGGTGAAATAGTTTTTTCATTGTATATTAATTTTTTTTATTGTGAATCTCGTTGAAAGACCTTTTATAAACTCTCATAAAAAAAGTATAATTGGATAACTATATCAGGAGTTAGATAGATAGATGGCCTTAAAATATTGAATTGCCTACACTTCCATTTTTTACAGAATTTTCTTAGAACAAACCCTTAAAAACTAACATGCATCGACATCTTATCTCTAAGACCGCTCGCTCTTATCGCCTTGCCCTTTTTGCAATGCCTCGCTTTGCACGCTTGACCCTATTTTCTTGCTTTGCCTCGCCTTAGCAAACTCTGCCTCCACGGCTAATACCTAATACTTATCTACTATTTTAAATATTCACAGATTATTTATATCTACTTTTTCTCCTATTTACGATCTTTCCTTCTCCATTCCTCTTACTCCTTTCTTCTTTTCTTCTCCATCTTCTTCAACTTACCCAACACCCTCTTCACCCATGCCACTGCCCTTTTATCCCCTCTTTCATGCATCAATACCTCCATGCTTATCTCACTCCTTTTCACCTCCACGTACTCCTCCAGACAGTGCTTCACTCTTTTATGCCCCTTCCCGCACAATTCACACATCCTCTTGTCACTAGAAAGTCAGGACCTATTGAAACCCTACATGCACCCACATCTCATTCTCGCTATAAGCTCCTAACTTCTTTTCTCTCCTTTCTCACACAAATATTGCGCTCTCTCCCTTGGCATGATCCCTTGGCATGATCCACCCTTTATTCCCGTTCTCTTATTCTCTTCTCCTCTGCTGTCTTCTCTGTCTCCATGCCGTTTTTCTTAACCATCTCATATACCTTCCTTTCTTTCTCGTGCATCCTTCGCACTTCATCCATCTGCAGTCCATTCGTTCTAAAATACCTTTCCCTCTCAAACTCCATCTTTCCACCCCCTCTTCTGTTCTGCTTCTCCCACCAATACTCCCTAAATAGCTAACTTCCCCCCTCTTCTGAAATTTTTTTCTCATATTGGCCCGACTTTCCGCTATAATCTGTAAACTCGTTTTCCCCGTTTCCCTCCTGACAATATAATTAGACGTATTCTTTGCCAACCCAATGTCCACTTTACATACCCCTTCTGTGTCCTGTTTACCTCCTCACTTTCCTTCCACCCTCAGACCTCTACTCCATACAATAGCACACTCGTCAATAGTGAGTTAAACAATTTCACTCTCCTTCCAAAATCATCTGCAAATAACTTCTTTCCCAACACCCACACATGCCTCATCACCACATTTGCCCTCCTCACTCTCTCTTTTATGTGACCATCCACTCCCTCATTTCTCCGAAACAAGAAGCCCAGGTACACAACCTTTTTTACCTCCTGAACCGCTTTTGCCTTCCACATCCACTCCTCTCCCTTATATCTTACACCTCCTTTTCTGAACACCATAATCTTGGACTTTTCCGCATTCAGCTTTAACCTATTCTCATCCAGGTATCTTCTCAACCCCTTCTACCCTGACTCCTCCTACCACTCCAGCCTCTAGCTTACTTTCCATATCCGCGATTGAAATCGCAAAAAGCGTTGGGCTAAGCGGACATCCGTGCCTTAACCCCATATCCATCCAGAATTCCTCCGAAATTACCTACTCTTCTCTTACCTCATCTTTCGTCTCTTCATATATCTCCCATACCCTACATATTCTACGAATCATGTGTCAATTAGGACACTTTTTGAATTCCATTTTTTTTAACACAAACATTCTTTATGCTCCCAGAATGAAATCAGATAAAATTTGAACATAGTTCGAACAAACTGAAACAAGTTTTCAAACAAAAAAGCCATTGGGAAGGAATGTGGATTAAATCGCAAGTATTCTGATTTGCTTATAGCTTTAAAAAATGTACAAAAAATTATAGATATATTATTTTGTTATATTTACGAATAGAATTGAGGATAAACGCCAAGTAGAAGACCAGAAAAGTAACAATTTCCATCATTTCTAATAAAAAGGAAAGATAATTGATGTATTATGAAAAATATAATTTACAATGTAGCTGATGAATATTCTTGTCCTTCATCGGATTGTATAGTGTATCGTTGTAGTCTTCATCTCATAGATTACACGCGTCGACCCTGTTCTGCTCAAATATTTACATTTCATGAAAGTGAATTTCAAGAAAAATGTAAATACTAAATCAATTAGAACAGAAATTGCTATTTATGTAATCTTTTACGTCTAAAAGCAAACTCTCATAAAAATGGAAAATTTATATATAGTGCCTACCCAATGATTGTTTTTCATTTCCCGGTTTTCTCTCGGTAAATTGTCTAGAAGATTTGGATGATCTCGAACTCCTTTTAAAAATTTTTAAACCTTTAAAAAGATTTCAAATATTTCTGAATTAGAACAAGGAAATTTGGAGATAAAATTATAACTCTGTATTTGAACAGAGGTTTTTATTTGAATTCCAAACTTCTGAATCAGAATTAAAATTCTTTTCCAAAATTCCCATGCACAATTGCACACATTCCAGTGCCATGCCAAACATCAGTTGTTCAAAGTCGAAATTATAATTCTTTAGTGAAATTCTCTGTCTCAAACTCAAAATCATAATCTCTGAGTTTTAAACTCAAAATCATATTTCTTTTCTGATTCAAAGTTATTGCAAATAATTTCTCATGAATTCAAGGGATTTTCAGGAAATTCATAGGATTTCAAAGTAATCAAAGGGATTTGAAAGAATTTAATTATATTTATTGGCATTTTACAGAATACAATTATTTCACTAAAATTGACGAGATTTGAATGGATTTTGAAAGATTTTATACGGTTTAGAAAGTTTAGTAGATATAAAGGAATAACACTGATCAATAATAACGTTTAGGTGCACTTGTAATATTTTAATCCTACTTCGGATCACAAAAAATAACATATTTAAGTATCACATTAAAGAAAATGAAATTAATGTTCCGGGCGAAAATTGTTTACAACTATTTTGTCAAAATTGCTGGAGATCGGGCGAGACTTGCCTGAGGGAGCTTCTGCCATTTCTTCAGTGGTCATATCTTCAACCTTGCCGTTGTGCATGTTTATTTTTACCCGTTTTTGAAAGTCTCTCTTCATTCTATATATTGCACGAAGGACTGTATAATTTCTATCGAGTATTGCAAAGCATTCACCATTGGACGTTGATAATACTTTTTGTATGTTGGTTGGCATAGGCCCAAGGATACAATTCCTTCCTCTCACAGCAATTTTTGCATCGCAAGGAAAAGTGTATTCTCGAATTTCAAATCGCCGGGTCGGATTGGTGTGGGGAATAAGCCGAACAGATTTCAGTTGTTCAATTTTAAGTCCACGTAGTCGGAAAGAAGAAAGAATGGTAGATCTGCCACGAAGAGAAGACTCGACAGGAGACCTGGACCTGCCACGAAGAGAGGACTTGGCAGGAGGAGAAAAACTGACCGGAGAACCCGGAGGATAAGATCTGGCAGAAGAAGAAGATTCAGGAAAGAAAAAGCGTCCTCCACGAGGAACAAGAGGAAGAGGTTCGCCATTAGGCAAGCTATCGAACTGGAAGCTCAACTCTGCAACAAGAAGCATAGGTTCAATTTTCCTTGTGTATTCTCTTGCGGCATATTCTTTTCTTCCGGAGAGAAAAAGGGCTATTCGGAAAAAACACTGAGCGAAGAATTCCCGTGTAGTTCGGGTTCACACCCCAATATAGTGATGCATGTCGATCATTTAAAAATTTTTCAAAAATATCGTCAGATTAAATCAAGACCTTGAACACCATACTCATCACATCGAGACGAACGATCAAACAGTCGAGATGATCGTATCGTCTCGATCGACTTTTTTCATTGCAAATTCTTGATCTCCATTACATTTCCGTTCCATCTTAGTATGTTTTAAGCAAATCTCGATTTTTTCCAAAAATGATCGACATGCATCACTACCCCAATAGTTCGGGTGCTTTCTTTTTTTTTCTGTTTCACACGAACGTTTGGCGCCCTTGCACTACTAAAACGTGCGATCACCCCAACCATTCGGGTGCTCACCTGAAACAGCAGAGGCCGAAGTGGTGGGGCGCCCGCTCGAATAGTTGGGGAGCTTGCACGAATGATTCGGGAGATTCGAGTCGTGAACCGCGTTGGATGTTGCGCGTTCGACGTTTGCGCATGTTCGCTAATGATTTGATTTTTCGACTCATGTGCAAGCAAAGAATAATGTTTTATATTTCTCTTACCTTTGTTAGTGATTATCCAAAGAAAAACCAGATAACTAGTTACACTTTATTCCACTGACATCTCGCACATGAACAATAAAATCGACATAAACTAGAAACAGTGACATTCGGGAAGAGCCTGATGTTCATCAGCTGCGGCCATTAGGGAACATGCGCAAACGTCGAACGCGCAACATCCAACGCGGTTGACGACTCGAATCTCACGAATCATTCGTGCAAGCTCCGCAACTATTCGGGCGGGCGCCGCACCACTTCGGCCGCTGCTGTTTCAGGTGAGCACCCGAATGGTTGGGGTGATCGCACGTCTCAGTAGTGCAAGCGCGCCAAACCTTCGTGTGAAACAGAAAAAAAGAGAAAGCACCCGAACTACTGGGGCGTGAACCCGAACTACACGGGAATTCTTCGCTCAGTCTAATTTTTTTCGCTTATATGCGAAATAAATTCATCAGAGCCAGTAAGAAAAAAAATAATTTTTTCAATTTGTTGAAGTTTTACATTTTTGGGTTGAAAATTAAACTGTTTTGTAGAAAATCTATCTTTTTGGTTTAAAAATTTAACAATTTGTTTGAAATTCATTTTCTCTCTTCACTGAAAAATCTTTCTTGGCTGACAATTGAATCTTTTGGCTGAGGATGATGAAGATTTATCATTTTAGTTGAGAAATGAACCATTTTGTTTCAAATTTAAATTTTAAACTATTGAGTTGTAAATGCAACTAGATGGTTTATAATTAAAAAAAATAATTTTCAATCTTTTGTCTTGAGTTGCAAATTTTTTTTCTTGAACTGGAAATTTACTATTACACTGTTTGGCGAAAATTAATCTTTTGTTTTTGAAAATAGGTTCAGTAATTATACTTCTCCGGTTTAATATAATATTTAAAAATATTTTAAAATTGCGGATTTAAAGGAATTCACGGAATTTACGAAATTGTGCACCATATGTGCACACGCACATATGGTACGAACTCCGTATCAATAAGGACACTTTTTGAATTCCATTCTCTCAACACACATTCTGTATTCCGCTGTCAAAAGTCAGATTAAAGTCGTACGTATTTCGGAAAAACTCGCATTATGTTTAAAAGAAAATAGCAATTGGGATGGAATGAGAAATAAAGTGCACAAATACTATTTGCATACAGGTTAAAAAATGTACATAAAATTATAGATATTTTATATTATTATACTTACCAATATAGTGGAGGATAACCGCCAAAGACAAGATGAGAGTAGAAACAATTTTCATCTTCTCTAATTAGAGGAAAAGAAGTGAAGAAGTTTATTAACAATTTAACTAATGAATATTCTAGTTCGTCATCAGATATTTACATTTCGTAATTGTGCGTTTTGAGGAAAGAAATGTAATTATTGAACTCGTTAGAAATGATATCATAATGTACATAATCTTCAATGCTTATGCGCATTCAATCATTTGAATAGAAAATTTATATAGTGTCTACCAGGTGAATATTTTCAAATTCCCGGTTAATGGTTCGAAGTCAAAATTATGAGTTTTTATGGGACTTTCCTGTCCTAATTCGCAAAATTATACTACTTCACTTAAATTCTATCTCAAACGAAAAATTATATCTCTTTACTCAAATTTCATGTCGCAAATTGAAAATTAAAATTATGCACGAAAATTGCCGGCCAGAAACTCAAAATTATATTTTTTTACTGAAATTCTACGTCCAAACTCAGATTTATCAATCTTTCAGAAAATTTTCTGTTTCAATGTTGAACTTATAATTCTTTACTGAAATTCCCTGTCTTAAACTCAAAGTTGTAATTTTGTCCTGTCCCAAGTAAAATTAATAATTCTTCACGGAAATTCCGTGTTTTTACACTCCCTGAACCCGAAAAACAGGTTTTTCCTAATGTATCTGTCTGCATGCATGTCTGTTTGTATATATGTACGGCTGTTCAAAGTATTTAGGAAGACAAGCAACTCATCCTTATGACTTTTTTCAATGAATAAAAAATTACCAGAGTTACAGCATTTACAAAATTAAAAAAAAAAACGAAAATTTAAAGCCAAACAGCTCACGATATGAAAAAAGTTAGGGCGAGAAAAACGTTGCTTTTTGAACACCCTGAAAGATTGGCATAACAACTTTTCGGATTATCTTGAAAAATCTAAAATTCAAATTTTGATCGCACACAAAAATAATTAAAAATCAAAAATTCCATTTTGCGGTCAAACTGTACAAGATACGAACAAAGATAAATGTAAAAAATTGTGCACTTAGAAAAGGTCTACAAATTTTTTAATAATCACTTTTTGATAGGACGCGTGGTTTTTGTTTAAATTCGTAAAAACACCATTAATATATAAGAAATTTAATTACTGGAAAAACGACACAAACTATGAAAAAAATGAACTGACAAAAGTTGTTAATCCATAAAAGAGCGAAATAAAAAACAAATATTAAGTAATCATGATAAATAAAACTTGTACTTTATATTGTAATATCTGAATAAGCAATCCCACACCGAGGACAAAATCGAGTGCTAAGCACGAGACACGTGATGAGAATGTGATCGGTAAAGCCGAAGGAACTTCAACAAAAGAGAATTCACAATCACCAAATATGCAAATATGACTTGCTTCATATGTCTCTTTATTGTATACCATTAAGCCATTTCCCTTTCGGGGTAGGCGTGACACTACCCGATTCGGGTAGTGTTTCTAGGTTGATAACTTGTAGTAAATAACTACAAGTGTGGGCTCACCACACCCACGATGTGCCAACAGCACTCAGTTTTCTCGAATGGTCACCCATCCAAGTGCTAACCGCGCCCAACGCTGCTTAACTTCAGTGATCTGACGAGAACTGGTTTTTTCAGCGTGGTATGGCTGTTGGCCATAAAATATAAATAAATATTATAAATATTACATATTCATATTAATATTACAAAAATATAAAAGATAAACACCGAACGCGTCCTTATGTTGCAGATAGAGGGTCCCTGTACCAAGGGTTCCTGCTGAATATGGTTTAAATTGTTAATAAGCAGTCGCGAACAATTCCTCATCCTGGCATACGGGGCTCTAAACCCTTTTTCTAGCTGCTGGTGGGAACAATAATGACACCACCAAATCATCAAAAATTTGTAAATGAGGCTCAAAACGATCGAACTTACAGAGCACCCGACAATGGTTCGGCAACCAGTGCCGAACACCCTAGAGTTCGGGGTGCTGAAAATAATTTTCATGAAAATAGGACGACGAACCGGTGGAACGCCCGAATTAAGTGGTCGAATCAACTCAATGATGACTTGCTAAGCTGCTACGATGCCAACGTTTTTTCTGTTCACGGAAGCTTTATGGAGCTCATGCACACTCTGCGGTGCCAGAAACACCCAGACCTTCAGCACGTTTTACAACAATCATTGTGAAATTAAGTCGTCTATCTCTCGAAAAAGGGATATGTACGAGAAGCGCTTCCCCGAACGCTGTATGAACAAGGATCTCACGAAGAGGAGAAAGCGACATTAGGACCAACCGTGGGAAGGAGGCACTTCCTGAAAGATGATCGCGATTTTAGGACGAGTAGGAATATTATTATCTAGGTTCTCCCTAAGCCCCAAGAGCTGGCTGAAATGGATACCTCCCTTCGTGAGGATATATCGGAAGACTCCGATCCATGGACCATCAAGTGTTCAGTTTATGGTGCAGCGAGAGCTTTGGCTGTTTCAAATCAACTGAAAAAGAAGACTATGTGGGCCAGACATGATGCGTCCCCTGTTCAGTGTGTGATTGACTACATAGCATCTGGTAAACTGGTCACGGAAAGGGTTCAAAATTTCCCCAAGAACTGAGGACCTACCGTCACACACTGAACAAGTCAAAGCTGCTGACAATCAAGCGGCACATTGTTGATAGAATAGGGGTGTTATCTGACGTAAGGAGGAGAATACCAAAAAGAGAGAGATGGTTTAGAGAGAATCAACAGTTGCTTGCTGACCCATCGCGCCCCTTCAGAAATCTTCCTATTTCTGTCAAAAATCGACTCAACCCTAACGAGGTAGAGACTTTTTAGATAGAGGCATACAAGATCCCGAAAACACTGGAGTCAAAAGAAGGTACTGATAATATCATCCGCCTTGAGGTGTTTGCGACAACCTCATAACATCTGAGAAGGAATGTCCATCAATCACTTCCAAAGAGGTGAAAGAAGCACTTAGGGGGACAAATACAATTTTTTGCTGCCGGACCAGATGGTATCAAGAACTTCTGGTGGAAGAAGTTTACTTCAACGCGCCCAAATCTGGCTCGCATATTGACCTTATAATAAAAGTCGGAAACACCCATTCCGTAGTGGCTGGTGTTAGGACGCACTATACTTCTGTGGTTATATCAGGTTTCTGAATTCTATTCGAACTAAAAAGTAAATTTTTTATCGCAACTCGCAACCGAGCCAGCTAACGTTTTAGGTTAGTATCATTTTGAGATTGTCAACTTTATAGGATTTGAAAATATTCAAATGCTTTTGAAAGGATTTCACCTGATTTCAAGTTTTCAAACGAATTCAAATGAATTTAAAATAATTTCATAATAATTATTGACATTTCACAGAATACAATGATTTCACTAGGATTGACCAGATTTCGTGGTTCAGATTTGGAGAGTGATAAGCCTCTTCTGAAAACCTAATAAAGATCAATCATTGTTATTATTTCATTCAATATCTGAAAGAAAATATTTATGTCACACTAAAGGAGGAGCTAAATTTACGATGAACGTATTAATGTTGCTAAGGCATATTTCGAAACTGTGGAGGAAAATGATGCAAAGCTTGCATACTTGTACAATAAAACTGTACGGACGTTAAATTTTGCTTGAAGATTCATCATTTTAGTCATAAATTCATCTCTTTGGTTAAGCATTTTACTATTCTGTTAACAATTATTTTTCAATCAGAAGATTTATTTGATAATTTGCTTATAACAATCGTCAGTTTAATTAAAAGAAAAAACTTGTATTTGGAAGAAACCGTTCAGTCAATTGTTCTAACACATTTTTTATGAAAAATTGCATTAGGCTGATTTTAAAATTATTACTTTTTCACATCATTTGCTGAAATATTATTGCACACATGAGTGAATTGAAATATCGAAGCTGGGAATGTTTTGAATTCATAATTTTGATCAATTTCTTCCGTAGAACATATATTTGTTCCTATATGAAAAACTTTCACGCTCTAAGTTTCTTGTTGCTCAAAATTTACTCGCCTCACCATGAGCTTAAGGCTCAAAGAAGATTTTGTTAAAAAATCGCCGTATTGGTGAAAAATTTATATTTGCCGGTTGAAAATTCATCTTAGGTTGAAAATTTCAGTTGAGAGAGAAAAATTTCTAGAAGGTGATAGAATGTGGCCCCTCAATAACCAGTTACTTGTAACATTTTTATTCAACTATGTATCACAAACAATGACATATTATGGTTTTAGATTTAGAAAGAAGATTGTTAATGTTGTCGGCAAATGACGTCCAGTATTATTATTTTCAACTTCATTGAAAATAAGTTATTTTCGCCTAAAAGTTAAAATACACTTTGTCCTCTGGTTGGTATGGGCTCAAGGATCTGATTTTATTCTCTCGCATTAATTAGTGTATCGCGAGGAAAAGTTTATCTTCAAATTTCAAATCGCCAGTTCGAATTTTTGTGGGGAATCAGCCGAGCAGATCTACGTTTTTCAATTTTGAGTCCATCTAGCCGGAAAGAAGAACGAATGGCAGGAGGAGACCTGGAACTGGCACGAAGAAAAGGCTCGGCTGGAGGAGGAGACCTGACCGAAGAAACCGGAAAGTGAGGTCTGGCAAGAAAAGATCTTTCACGAGAATAAGAAGGTCCGCCACGAAGAATACCAGGAATAGGGTCGCCATCAGGTTAGCACTTGAATTGGAAATTTAACTCTGCAACAGGAAACAGAGGTTACATTTTCCTTGTGTATTTTCTTCTGGCACATTTTTCTTTTACTGAGAGAAAAGGGACCATTCAAGAACTAAGTTACACTGCCAGGGGTGCAGAGTTTATAGGTTCCTTGATAATTTGTCACACATGAAAGATATGAATGTGACTATAAATTTTTTGAGGTATTCTTTATATTCTACTATTGTGTTAAAAATTCATCCCTTCCTCTTGGAAGTTCATCAATTCAGTTGTAAATGCAACTAGTCCAGTCGGCATTTCTGCCCTTTGGGGTTCTAAACTTTGGCGCTCATGCGCTTTTTTGAGTGTCAATCTTTTGGTTTTAGTCCGAAAAAGCGACGACGGAGGAACGGACGTACAGCTGACCGAAACTATGAGGTTTTCACCTCGGGCTACGAAAAACATGTTGAGAAATCATCTTTTATGTTCATAACTTATCTTTAGAAGTTAAAAATGCAACTATTCGGTTAAGTATTCAACTATTTTGTTACAAATTTAATTATTTTGTTGAAAATTTAACGATATGGTTGAAAATTTAATTTTTTTAGAAATTCAACTACTCTGTTGAAATTGTTGGAATGTGTTAGTTTGTTTAGGAAATATTATATTTTAAAAATGTTACAATATTAATACGTTGGTCGTTGAATATTGATCGTCAGGGAAAATGAAAAGCTGGTTCGGAAAAAATTCGAATTTTGTTGGCGAAGTGTTCACTTTTTGATATGAGTGCACTTTCAATAATAATGTTAAAATGCACTTGTAATATTTTGATCCTACTTCGGATCACAAACAATAACATATTTTAGTTTCAAATTTGAAAAAATGAAATTAATGTTGTTGGAGAAAGTTGTTTATCATTATTGTTTCAAAATTGCTGGAGATTGGGCGACGCTTGCCCAGAGGAGCTTCGTCTGTTTCTTCAGTGGTCATATCTT
The DNA here is from genome assembly GCA_932195095.1 of Andricus curvator. Taxonomy (NCBI): domain Eukaryota; kingdom Metazoa; phylum Arthropoda; class Insecta; order Hymenoptera; family Cynipidae; genus Andricus; species Andricus curvator. The sequence continues at coordinate 266,528 of CAKNYM010047329.1, read as the reverse complement.
CAACCAAGCCCTTGTACATGTTTATTTTTACCCGCTTTTGAAGGTAAAATCGCTGTATATATATTCCACGAAGGATTGTATTATTTCGCTCTACTATTGCAAAGACTTCGCCATTGGACGTTGATAATACAGTTTGTGCTTCTTCGAATTTCAAATCGCCGGGTCGGATTCTTGTAAGGAGTAAGTCGAACAGATCTAAGTTGTTCAATCGTAAGTCCACCAAGGCTGAATGAATCACGGATGGCAGGAGGAGACCTGGACCGGGCACGGAGAGCATGATCGGCAGGAGGAGAAGATCTGACCGGAGGACCTGGAGAATGAGCTATGGCAAGAGAAAGAGACAAATCAAGAGAATTAGATGGTCCGCCACGAGGAACACCAGTAGTGGAGTCGCCATCAGGTGCACGCTCGTACTGCAAGCTCAACTCTGCAACAAGAAACAGAGGTTCAATTTTGCTTGTGTATTCTTTTCCGGTGTATTTTTCTCTTCCGAAAAGAAAAGGAGCCATTCAAAAACTACTTTTTTCGTTTCTTCGCTCAAATAAAAACTGAAATAATACAACTAATACGAAAATCAAACTGTTCTTCCTTTCAAGTTCATTATTTTTAATTGAAAAGTCTACTATTATATTTTTGGTTCAAAAGTCATCTCTTTAGGTCAAAATGTATACTATTTGGTTGATTTAATGACGGTTTTTGATCTACACAGTCTAAACAAAAGTGATTTCAATTTCAAGCTGTGAAAAAATTAATCTCTAGCCCCGCTGGCATACGAGTCCAGGCCTCACAGATTTCCGGTCTGGTGCTCTTACGCACTAAGCTATAAATGGAAACAAGAATTATAACTTTTTTCCCAGCCTCTTATAAGAAAACGAAGACGTCGTATCTACTCTTTGAAGAATTTAAATTTAGAATCTTACTTTATAATTGAATTTTGATTTTGCTTTTCTTGCTTGATCCGTTACAACCGGGCTTTCAGGCTGAGCACAGTACATTAACAGCCTCCCTGAAAGTTACTTCAGATTTTAAAATCGCTACCGAAAAGAAAGTAATGACAATAGTTGCTTAATTCGGTTTTTTAAAGCTTTCGATACTGTTGATCGCAAGCATCTTTTCAATAAACTTCGTAACTTTAATTTATCCAGTACTGCCCACCATAACTCCCAAAAAAATGGATTATGAGGGTTATCATTCGAAGAAGGTAGATTTTACATTCTTACCTGGCTAGACCCTTTTTTCTTGTTTGCTTTGAAATGCAACTGTTTGTTTAAAACGTGATCTATTTTGGTTCAAAATTTAAGTATTGTATTGAACTACTTGGATAAAACATGAACTTCTTCGTTAAAATAGTTTTTTGTTGACAATTCATCATGTCAGTTAAAAATCGAAACATTCGTTTTAAATTTAATTATTTGGTTAAAAGTTCAAGTATTTTGGTGGACAGATAGAACAATTTTTAAACAATTGAGTAAAGATCAAATAAGAATTTTTGAACTTTTTCATAAGGACCTCATTTCTTAATTGTTTTAAATTATTACTAGAGAGCAGATTTTTTTACGACGGCTTAATATATATGAATATACACGAAGATCTTAACTTGATCATTATAGTGATGCCATCAAACGACCCACAAAAAAACACCACCCTTTTCTTCTTGGCAGAAGTCCCCCCGGAAACCGTTTTCGCATTACTTCAAATGGTGCCGTTTTCTTGCCCTCGAAAGGCTGCTTCTTCTTCCTCTTCTCAATCATATAGCAACCAAGATGCACGCATCATCTTCAGCAGCGCGGTAGAATCGCGCAATGGGCTCGTCGGTTTTCGGCGTCTTGGTTGGACACGGTATGTTTCTGAGCCCAGCCAACATCATGTACCAACCAGGATGCCCGCATATTCTTCATTATGAGGATGTATCACAAGGTCCTCATCCATCTTCTTCTCACGTGACACTGTCTCCATGTAAGCAGCTATTCTCTTCCAGCTCTCCTCATTGCTGATCATCTTGTCAGTTATGTTATCTGGGCTTATCAGAATCTCCGCTTTTTGTAGAGACATGGTCAGGCCATGCTCTTCCATCAATCGGCACACCCGGCGCATAACCTGTTTAAGCTTCATTTGCGCCTCTTCCATGTTTCGCGCCGTAATGGTTGTCGCGATGTCGTCTGCACAGCCTACGAGAGATGTGTCCTTCGGCATTTTCATGCGCAGGATACCTCCATAGGAATTATTCCACAGGTCTGGCCCCAGAAGAGAACTCTCTGCGGCTCCTGCAGTAATCTTCTTCCTACGATGACCATCGCTGGTGTCATACAGCATCACTCTATCCTTTAGGTAATTTGTCACTATCCGGAGCAGATACTGGGGTACCCTAAAGTTGTTTTGTAGTAGGTCCATCATGTCGCTCTATCTTGCCGTGTTGAAGGCGTTCATAACTTCTAGGGTGACCAGAAGCGCTACGTCCCTTTCTGAACCTGCACTGTCTGTCGGACAGTTCTCCAGCCACTTGTACAGCTTACAAAGGCCTGTGGGCTGACAGAAGGCCCGTATCACCCTTGCTTTTGCTTATCAGCACCAATCTCTGTTTCTGCCACCTCTTGGGGATGCTTCCGGTTCTAAGACAGCTGTTGTACATACCCAACAGCAAACTCGGGTCGTATCGTCTGACTGCCTTGAGCGCTTCTGGTCAGAAACAGCGAGTCAACGATATGCCTCACCTTCTGTCCGTCGCTTCTAAGTGGTGCTGTGGTAGCTCCAAGCTTTCGCGTAACGATCCTGTAGCCAAGTCCTCAGGGTTCGTTGTCCACCTTCTTTGCCATGTCCATCCAGCCTGCGCGTTTTATCCGCTTATTATATATACCCAGTTCGCTCATCTCTGCAACTGCAAAACATCGGCCTCTGCTGTTAGGCTTGCTAGCGTAGACCTTTAGTTGCTCTTCGAGCTCCTTCAGGTCTCGTAAGTATGGCAGAAAATCAACTTTTGGTCTAACAATTTGAATTTCTGCTGAACTTTCATCTAAGTGGTAATATCTTTGGATTTTATTATTTTTTGTTAACAAAACTTTTTCTTAAGTAAGATATTCGAGTGACCTCCTCATAAGGAACAGTAAGATTCTACTAAAACCAATACACCCCCAAATCGTCTCATGTAATTTGCGAATGACCCCGTAGAAATGTACCATATGTGTATGAACACATATGGTACGAATTCCGTATCAATGAGGAAACTTTCCGAATTCCATTTGTTTAACACTCACATTCTTTATTTCTCCGTAAAAATTTAGATTGAAGTCATACTCACTCAGGACAAACTTAAATAAAGTTTAAAAGAAAATAGCAATCGGGATTGAATGAGGATTAAAGCGCACAAATGGTGATTTGATTTAAGCTCCAAAAAACGTACGTGAAAATATAGGTATATAATTTCGTTATATATACCAACAGAATTGAAGATGACCGCCAAGTATAAGACGAGAGAAGAAACTATTTTCATCTTTTCTATAATGTAGATACGAACTAACAATTTAAATAATGCAGATTCTTGTTTTTTATCAGATTATATATAGTATTTCTTAAAGTCTTTATCTCATTAATAATACGCGTCAATATTGTTCTGCTCAGATATTTACATTTCATTAGAGTGAGTTTCAAGGGAAAAAATGTAATCATTAAATTCGTTAAAACTGATATCAAAATGTATATAATCCTTTACGTTCAGGCGTAATCCTTCATTTAAATGGTGAATTTGTATAGTGCCTACTAGATGACCTTTTTCAAATTCCCGGTCATTTCAAATTATAATTCTTTACAAAAATTCCCTTTTTGCAAATCAAAATTTTCATCTTTTACAAAAATCCCCTGTTTTAAGTCAGAATTGAATTGTATTAAATATATTAATAATTTTCTGTTTCATGTCAAACCTTTGCAAAGTTATGATTCTTCACTAAAATTTTCTGTTCTCCCTCTCCCTCTCCCTCTC
>CAKNYM010047329.1:235869-262155 GCA_932195095.1 Andricus curvator | reverse complement strand
TCCCTCTCCCTCTCCCTCTCCCTCTCCCTCTCCCTCACTCCACCCGTTGCAGTATAAGGAGAAGAACAGCTATTGCTGTTGAAAGCTATGGCTTTGGAGACGTCTACGTCTGGATCAAGAGCAAATGAGTCACTTAGGTGAGCTGCTACCTCACTCCGAACGAGGGCATCCAGGACTTTCAGAAAAAACTGGAACTGCTGGCAGATGTACTCCAGAAAGTTGGGGCAGGAGTCATAAAGACAGAAGAGACTAAGGCCAGGGTGGTAGAACGGGGCATGTCCAGAACAGATTCTCTAGGAAAGCGCATCTTGAAAATGGCTGCGAGACGGGGCCTGCTCGTCATTAATAGCGGAAAAAAGCCAACTTTAAGACAAGCCAGAAACGTAGCAACAATCATAATTATATACAATTTACCATGAAAGGAAGCCTAGGAACCAAGACACATCAATACAAGACCAAAGGATGGAATCTGTCGAAAATGGATGTGAAAAAACTATCCCTGCCGATAGCCAGAGGGCAGACCAGCCTCATAGAGAGATCTGTCGTGAGAGTCTCTAAAGCCTCGATACCTCGGATAAAGGGCACAGAAATAGTGACGCCGCTTACTGGTGGCAGACACCTACTAGGAAAAAGGGAAGAAGCATCCAGGAATACAAGCTAGCCAAGAAGGAGCTGGACAATGCTATAAGAAGAACCAAAAACCAGAGCTGGGGGAAGTTGCACTAGGAAGTGGACGATGAACCTTGGCGCTTAGTTTACAAAATAGGGACCAGGAAGTTTGGGGCCCTCTAAGCCAGTGGATCAACAAGAGCTGAAACTATGAGTCACATCATCGACATACTCGTTCAAAACACAACCGCCGAGGATGTCCCGCAATGTTTATCCCACAGTTGAAAATATACTTAGACCGCAAACACGAAGAGACAAATTACTACACGACGCATCCCTTCTCAGGGCATGGATATTTCCGATCCTACCTGCACAAGAGGAGCAAACTTAGTAGTGCAACATGTGACTACTGCGAGGCGGAAATTGACGATGCGAACCACATTTTCTTTGAGTGCGAATGCTGGGCCGCTTGGATACAGCCAAGAAATCGAGACAGAGCTAAAATACCTGAAAATATCGTTTAGATGCTCCAAAGCGAGGAAATGGTGGGACAGGGTAGCTACCTTTGTCGAAACCATTCTCCGCAAGAAGAAGAAAGGAGGCCATCTCAGAGGCTGAGTATAACAACTCCAAGGACACATAAGTATCCGGAAGTTGGAGGAAATCACTCATCTCCTAAAATTCCGAAAGCCGACGAGCCCGACGCGCGACACCTATTCCACTTCTGAGGATTAGTCGTTATTATTAAAATAAACATTAATATTAAACTTTCAAAGAAAACCTCTAATTCTTTCAGATGATCCATTAATGTAAGGAAGAGTTAAGACTTTGTCGCCCACAAGCGTGGGTTAATTTAAAAATTAATAATCAAGATTTTCTTTTCTTGCCCTCTCCGATCTACAACGCACGCGCTTCAAATCATAGACTACCAGTGAGTCTAATGATATACATTCTTTATTGAATCTAATAAAGGAGACGGCTCGAGTGCGAGGACGACGCGGCAAAGATTCTCTCCAGGTTTAGCTTTCAGTGATTTCTACTTGTTTGCAACCCTTTAAGTTCATTTGGAGGGCAAGTAATTTTGGATTCAGCTTGGATGAAGAAGAAGGTCCCGCAATGGTATGCCGTTGGTTTGAAAAAATTGTCCTTACGATACCATAAATCTTTCGATGGGGCTGGTGATTATTTTAAAAATGATTATAATTCTAACATTTGTAAATTAATTTTTTTTTATGTATTTTGGATTTTATTAAACACCTTTAAACTTACTTTGGTCTGATGGATGACGGTTACAGAATGTGGCCCGTCAATTGCCAGTTACGTGCAACATTTTGATCCTACATAGGATCACAAACAATAATATATTTTAGTTTTATATTCAAAAATAAATTAAATTAATGTTATTGGCTGAAGTCGTCTACAAATTTTGTTACAAAATTTCTGGAGATTAGGCGTTCCCTGCCTAAGGGAGATTCCTCGATTTCTTCTTTGGTCATCACTTTAACTTCGCCGTTGTACATGTTTATTTTTACACGTTTTTGAGTGTCTTTTTCACTTATATAATATATTCCACGAAGAACTGTATTATTTCGCTCTAATATTGCAAGAACTTCACCATTGGACGTTGATAATACAGCTTGTGTTCCGGTTGGCATGGGCCCAAGGATATTGCATCTTCGTCTCACATAAATTTGTACATTGCGAGGAAAAATGTATTCTCGAATTTCAAAGCGGCGGTTCACATTCGCGTGGGGAATAAGCCGAACATTTCTAAGTTCTTTAACTCCAAGTCCAAGTACGCCGAAAGAAGAACGAATGGCAGGAGGAGATCTAGATCTGGCACGAAGAGAAGAATTGGCAGGAGGAGAAGACCTGACCGGAGAACTCGGAGAATGAGGTAAGGCAAGAGAAAGAGACAAATCAAGAGAAGGTCCGCCACGAGGAACACCAGGATTAGAGTCGTCATTAGGTGAAACCTTGTACTGTACACACAACTCTGCAACAAGAAAGAGAATTTCAATTTTCCATGTGTATTTCCTTCCGGTATATTTTTTTTCGGAGAGAAAAGAGGCCGTTCCAAAACTACGTCAAACTTCAGGGTCATGGGGTTAACAGTTTTCGTGATGATCTGTGACTTAGGGATTGAGGGTTTAACGTAGAATGTAACATCATCCATGGAAAATATACATGTAAATAACAATTTTGTGAAATGCGAGTGCACACTTGCCGGTAATCTGACCAGGGTTTTCCGCATATGAGAACCGAGCTTTGCTCGTCGTCTAACTTCATATTTGCGCTAAATTAAAGTACATTTTTTTTTTAGTAAGATTTTCCAGTCCCCTCCTCATACGAAACAGTAAGCTATTATTAAACCCCTTTACACCCAAATCGACTTACGTAATTTGTGGATGACCTTGTAGGAGTGTACGTGCACATATCATTTAAATTTCCTATTGATAAGTACACGTTTTGAATTCTATTTCTTTAACACACACTTCCTGTATTCCCCAGAATAAATTCAGAGTAAAGCCGTACTTATTTCGGAGAAACTCAAATAAAGTCTGAAAGAAAGTAGCAAGTCGGACGGAATGTGGATTATTATCCCACAAATTCTTATTTGCGTGTATCTTGAAAATGTACATACAGTTATAGATATATTATATTATTATATTCACCAATGGAATTGAGGATAACCGTTAAAGACAAGACGAAAGTAGAAGCAATCTTCATCTTTTCTTATTACGCACAGCTTATTAATGTATTAATGAAGACTTCGATCAACAATTCTACTAATGAATATTCTAGATCTTTATCAGATCATATAGTATGCCATAAGCCCTTATCTCAGAGGTAATCGGCGTCAACCTTGCTCTGCTCAGATATTTACATTTCATTAAAGTAAGTGTCGAGGAAATAAATCTAATTACTAAATTCGTTAAAACTGATGTCATAATTTATGTAATCTCTTACAAATCTTTACAATTTAAAACAGTAAAGTTTGGTTATAAAATTATAATTTCGTAATTAAAGAAAGATTTTTTTAAATTCCATTCTTCTAAATCAGAATTAAAACTCTTCTTCAAGTCAAACTATAATTGTGTACGAAAATTCGCTATTTGAAAATCAAAATTATAATTCTTCACTGCAATCCCCTGCTCCAAATCAAAATCTTCACAAATTTCTGTAATAAAATTCTACTTTGCAACCCAGAATTTAATTACTAAATTCATTAAAACGGATATCATAATTCATGTAATGTTTCACGTTCAAGTGCACACCCTCTTTTAAATTAAAAATTGATATAGTGTCTACCCAATGAATGTTTTTAAATACCTGGTCATTTCTTGGCTTTCCCTCGGTTTATTGTTCAAAAGATTTAAATGATTTCAAAAGATTAGTGATAATGATTTTATTTTGTTATTTTTTTCAATAATTAGAATCTTATTGTTGAAGATGCCTAATTTGTCACAGTCTGGTTCTAGCTTGTATTTCTTAATAGCTGTAGCTCGTGCCCGGCTAAGACGCACGACGCGAACATCGGGCAGGTCTTCCTACATGGTGGAAATTTTCGGCATCACTCCCCACAGTAAAAAACGATAATTAGCACCCTGGAAACATCGGGTAGGTCTTTCCACAGGGTGGCAATTTTTGGCATCACTTCCCACAGTGAATAACGATAATTAGCAGCCTGGCAACATCGGGCAGGTCTATAGAGGATAGCTGAGCCTAGGAGACAGATTCGTGTGTTCATAATATTTACAGTCAATAAAAGGTCAACTCCCATCCTTGCGATACGATCCTGATGCTTAAGACCTCTAGGTCCCTTTGTTAGCACATCGGCTATAATCTTTCCGGTTGTTAGATAACCGACCTTAATATTTCCGTCTTCCAAAACTTCATAAAATGATGACGTATGTCTATGTGCTTAGTGCGGGAGTAAAATACTGCATTATTTGCCAGATTCTGGGATCCTTGATTGTCGTTCCATGTATTCAGCCTCTGTGCTCAAAAGAGCAACTTTGCGCTGCTTCCTGGCATCCCAACAGATCGTCACTACGCCATCAATGAAGAAGTAGCCCATAGACAAATATGTATCGTTTGTGCAGGCACCCCAATCTACATCTACGAACACTTGCAGTCCACAGCCAATTACATTAATGATCCAATTAGTTCTCAAAAAGGATACTGCTGCATATCTTCCTCGCTGCAAAATTCAGGATTTTTGAGTTTCCTTCTCGTATTCAGGGGCGATTCGACTGGCTTTGCATTTTCCAACCCGTAACGCTTTAAAATTTCCTCAGCGTAGTTCTCTCAGGAATCCGAATTCTATCCCTGTCTTTGACAAATTCAATCTCAAACACTGACTAACTTCTCCCAGCTGCTTGACATCAAATGGAAGACTCAGTTTTCATTTTATTTCAACAATCCACTGCAGATTCTTTGAGGCCAAAATCATATCGTTGACATAACCTGACGTATCATGACGTTGCCCGAGGTCAGCAACAAACACATTTCAAGGTCGTGTGCCTACCAGTTCGCCACACGATGTTAAAACGCGACAGGTTCTTCAAATTAGCGAAACGGAAGAACATAAAAGGCACCTATCTAGCAGAACTCTCCTTCCTGTAAGTGATCCTCCTATTTTGTTTTTTTCTCAATTTTATTTAATCCCTCGGTCTCCGGTTCCAGTATTAAATTTTCCAAGCTGAGGCTCCTCGCTCGCAGAGCTCATAAAAACGAGTAAACGAGAGCGGCGTCGCCATCCTTCGTCTCGTATGAGATTCGGAACGTCACGCGCTTGAAAATGCTGGAACTTGTAAGAGTGAGAAGAAGCGATGGAGGGAGAGGGACGACCCCCAGTTAGGTTCCCTGCAGCGTGGTGTTGTAACGACCATTCATCCTTTTTTTTAAAATTCAGCGTGTCTGTTTACATAAAATAAATAAACCAACATTTTTAATTCAAAATTGTTTTATTCTATTTATAAAAGATTCTATATTTAAATTGTTACAAGATAAACATGCTGCTATTTGAATATTAACGGTCAGGGAAAATGAAAAATTGTTCAGGGAAAAATCCGGGAAAAGGCAAGGAATGTTCAAATTGCAGTTTATACTTTTGAAATTAAAATTCGAATCTTGTTTGGAAAGTTATTCTGCTTCGGATCGCAAACATTGATGTATTTTAGTTTTACATTTAAAAATAAATAAAATTAATGTTGTTGGTGAAAATCGTCTAAGAAAATGTTTTCAAAATTGCTGAAGATTGGGCGACGCTTGCCCAGAGGAGTTTCATCTACTTCTTCAGTGGTCATATTTTTAACCTAGCCATTGTACATGTTTATTCTCACCCGATTTTGAACGTTCTTTTCTCTTTTATATATTCCACGGAGAATTGTATGATCCATCCTAGGGGTAAGAAGAACAAATGGCAGGTGGAGATCTAGACCTGGCACGAAGAGAAGACTCGACAGGAAGCGAGGACCTGCCTGGAGAAATGGACGTTCATCTTTCCTTGGGTATTCTCTTTTGGCATATTTTTCTCTTTCAAAAAAAAGGGGCTATTCAAAAAAATACGTTTTTCCTTCATTTTCCGCTTAAATTCAAACTGTATTTATTTCTTTTAATTGAAGAGTCTAGAATTATATTGTGTTCCAATACTTAGTTTTGTGACCAAAAATTTAACTATTTCATTATTGGTTGAAAATTGATCGTTTTTAGTTCAGAACTAATGTGCTTTATTGTAAATTCGTTTCTTTTGTTTGGTTAGAAAATTGAATAGTTTTCTTGAAATTTGCATTCTCTGTTGACTGAAAAATCTTGCTTTGTTGAGAATTAAAACTATTTTGTGTAAAATTTAGTTATTTGGTTGAAAAGTTAACTATTTAGTAGTAAATGCAAGTTGTTTGTTGATTCTTCGTTAAGAATTTCAGTTGAAAATTTATTTATTTCTTTGAAAATTCGTCTTTTTCGGTTAAGGATTAATTTTATTAACAGAAAATTTAGTAATTTCATTCCGGGTGGACGAATATCTACTAATCAATATCTACTAAAATGACAATTTATATAATAATTGAGTTTAAGTATTTAAGAATATAGATATATTATTTCATTATATTTCCTAATTGCTTAGAGAAAAAGTTGTCTCGAAACAAATGCATTGTCCTTTTGCCCATTTTTTTAACCACTTGAATATCTTTCTTACACAAATAGAATTATTTGGCTGCAAGATTAGGTGAAGTTTGTCGCAAAAGAATAATGTTTGCTGTAAAAAGATTCTTTTTGAATTGAGGAAAACCGCCAAGTTAAAGACGAGAGACGAAACAATTTTCATCTTTTTTCAATTCATGTAATAATTAAGATTTGGATCAACAATTTTCTCCAGGAATTATGTGTGACCTTGAGATAAGAAACAAAATGAAATAATAATTTTTGACGAAATTGGCTATAACAATATAAATTGTATGTCGACGCATAGTGATAATTTGTTACTGCACATCGATCTAGCAGTCAATCTAAGAAGTTTTAGATGAAAAAAATTAGGTGATTAACAGTTAACCACTATGTTTAAGCATCTGTTCGTAATGATTGTTTTCAATAGTCAAGCTGAATAATAATAGAATTATTTAAGAATAAAACTATTATATTTTTTGCTGAGAATTAATTTTGTTGTTGAAAATTCAATTGTTTTAGATTGAAATAAATAAATACAAAATTTCCATTCGAAATTGTTTTTTGTTTATTATCGTGATGGTTATGGAATGCAGCTCCTCAATTAACAGTTACTTGTAACATTCTGACCCCACCTCAGATCACAAACAATAATATATTTTAGTTTTACATTTAAAAAATTCAAATCAATGTCGTTGGCGAAAGTCGTTCACCAGTATTGTTTCAAAATTTCTGGAGATTGGGTAACGCCTACCCAGAGGAGCTTCGTCCATTTCTTCAGCGGTCATATCTTCAATTAAGCCGTTGTACATGTTTATTTTTACACGTTTTTGAACGTCAATTCTTATTATATATATTCCACGAAGAACTGTATTTCGCTCTACTATTGCAAAGACTTTGCCATTAGACGTTGATAATACAGTTTGTCTTTCGGTTGGCATGGGCCCAAGGGCATTATATCTTTTTCTCACTTGAATTGTTGCATCGCGAGGAAAAGCGTATCTTCGAATTTCGAATCGCTGGTTAGGATTCGAGTGGGGAATAAGCCGAACAGAGCTAAGGGCTTCAATTGGAAGTCTACCTAGGTGAAAAGAAGAACGTATGGCAGGAGGAGACCTAGACCGGACACGAAGAGGACGATCAGCAGGAGAAGAAGGTCTGACCGGAGAATCTGGAGCATGTGGTATGGCAAGAGAAAGAGACAAATCAAGAGAATGAAAAGGTCTGCCACGGGGAACACCAGGAGTGGTGTCGCCACCAGGTGAGCGCTCGAAATGTAAGCTCAACTCTGCAACAAGAAACAGATGTTCAGAATTTGTCTTCTAAGTGAAAATTAAACTATTCGAATATTGGTTGAAAACTGATCGCTTTTAGTTGGGAATTAGAATATTTAGTTCAAAATTAACTGAAAATTCAACTGTTTCGTAGAAACTGTTTTTTGTTGATGCAGATTGCCGTTCTGGTAAACAGTAAGATTTTATTAAACCCCTCTATCCCCGAATCGTCTTACGTAATTTGTAAATGACCCCGTATAAGTGTACCATATGTGTACGCGCACATATGGCACGAATTCCGTATCAAATTCTGATTTGCTTTGAGCTTAAAAAATATCCTTCAAATTTTAGGTATATAATTTTATAATATTTACCAATATAATTGAGGATGACTGCCAAGTATAAAACGTGAGAAGAAACTATTTTCATTTTTCTAATAAGAGAAAAAGACCAGAAATGTGTTGTGAAGAATTTAATTAACAATTTAACTAATAAATATTCTGATTCTTCATCAGATTATATACTGTATCTTATGGTCATTATCTCATAGATAATACGCGTTAACTTTGTCCTACTTAGATATTTACATTTCATTAGATTGAGTTTCAAGGAAACAATGTAATTATCAAATTCGTTAAAACTGATATCATAATTTATATAATCTATTACGTTCAAGCTGTTTCAAGACAAAATTATATTTTATTAAATATAATATTATTTTTATATTCCATGACAAAACTACAATTGAATAATCATTTTTGATAAAGTTGTTTATTAAAATGGTTGAAGCATGTTAATAATACGTTACTATACAGGGTGTCCCAGACTCAAGTGTCCGGACTTTTATGTCTGTATAAAAATTTAAAAAAGTGAACCGAAAATTCCTTTTCCAAAAATCAGTTGAAGTTTTGGTTATTGAGTTATAAAATATTTAAGCTGCGCCAATCAGGAAAGGGGTATAAGCAAGGTCTATCAAGCTAGCACCTCCACAATTGAAATGCCCAAATTTTTTTGTATCAGAATTTTTGGCCTTTTTGGGTCGTGCGTGCGTCAATGGGAGTGACAAACCAATAAACTGCTGGAAAACGCCCGTATAGAAGTGATTTGGATCAGGAGCAGGGTGAGATGAAGTGCACAGGTTGGCCGATTTTTCAAGTATCTGGGCTACGGACACCGAACCAGATTCTGCAAACTGCCAGATCGCAGCGGCCTATGTTACAAATATGGCATGGGCGGACACAGATCAAACGCCTGTACATCCTAGCCACATTGCGTGCTTCTTAAGAGTTTGTCGACTCAGACTCAGAGCCTGAAAATCAAGCACATTCCAGGATCGGGAACATGCTTTGTCTGTAGACAGGCACTCGACAAAGTAAAAAACAGTTAGTCATGTAGAGAGTTTCCAGGCAAACATGCATACGAGCAAAGTGGCGAATGATCTCCTAGAACAGCTAGTTCTAAAGGAGATCGATCACCAATTAATCAGCGAGCAGTATAAGGGCAAGGACACCGTCACATGGTTTTCTGATAACATTAGCACGGCAGCCATCTAGGTGCGAAATCCAAGAGAACTTCCGATTGGAATCCATGGCCCTGGAGACGCCTATATCTGGATCCAGAGCAAAGAAGTCACTCATGTGAGCTGCTACCTCACTCCGAATGAAGGTATCCAGGACTTCCAGAAGAAACTGGACCTGCTGGAAGATGTCATCCAGAAAGCTGAAGGAGGATTCATAACGGCTGGAGACCTTAACGCTAGGGCGGTAGAATAGAGCATGTCCAGGACAGATTCGCGAGAAGAGCGCACCTTGGAGATAGCTGCGAGACGGGACCTGCTCGTCATGAATACCGGCAAAACGACAACTTTAGGACGAGCCGGCAACGTAGAAACGATCACTAGTATATACAATTCACCATGAAAGGAAGCCTAGGAACCAGCACATAGCAGGGCAAGACAGAATGATGGAATGTGTCGAAAATGGATATGAAAAACCATCCCTGACGATAGCCAGAGGGCCGGACATCCTCATGGAGAGATTTGACATGAAGGCGAAGACACTTGTGAAAGCCGCCATGCAGATCATAAGCTAAGCCCTCAAAATCTCAATTCCTCGGAAGAAGAGCATATAAATAGAGATGCTGCTTACTGGTGGAATCGAGATTTCGCTGACCCCCGAAGGAAGTGCATTAAACGCAGATGGACCGTCACCAGGAAAAAGGGAAAAGGCGTCCAGGAGTACAAGCTAATCAAGAGGGAACTGGGCAAGGCTTTGAAAAGAAGAAAAAGCTAGAGCTAGAGGAAGCTTCACCAGAAAGTAAACGATGAACCTTGGGGATTAGGTTACCAAAGAGTGACCCTGAAGCCTGCAGCTCTCTCAGCGAGTGGTTCAATGGGGTTGGAAGCTATGGGGCACATAGTAGAAAAAATTCTTCCCGACACATCCAATAAGAGAGGAGGACTCTTATGGAACCTCTCTAAGGGAGATCCTACTCTTCTGCGAGAAGAAACTACTAACAATCGTGGCCTCTTACCAGAAAAAAGCGCCAGGACCTGATGAAATACCGGTGGAAGTCCTAAAAGCTGTTACCCCTGTATGTCCGAAGATTTTGCTCCATATGATGAATTGCTGTCTGAGAAATGGAGTTTTCCACAAACAGTGGAAGCTCCAATGCTTGGTTCTTATAAGCAACGGGAAAGGAGATCCAAACTCCCCATTGGAGTACAGGCTGCTGTCTATGTTAAATACCACTGGTAAACTCATGTAAAAGATGCTAAAGCCCCACCTACTGACTTTAGGGAGGGACGCTCCACATTACACGCGGCCTAGGAAGTGGTGAACACCATCGCTAGAGTAGAAGAAAAAATATGATAAACCGAGAAAATTGTTTTGCTGACAAGACTTGATGTGAGAAATGGGAGATCATAGGCCAAGCTGTTCAGGGCTCAATCATTCTCCCAGATCTATGAAACATTTCGTATCATGGCATCCTGAGGATAGATATGCTGGATGATGCATATCATTTGGGGTATGCAAGCGACATACTCGCCGTGATTGCTGCAAGAACTACGACAAAACCGAGCTGGTCATAGACATGTACATACAGGTACCAATGAAGGTAGGACCGACAGTTGTCACAGCAAAGCCAGGCATAATACATCTAGGTATCTGTATGGATAACAGGCCCTCCTTCTGTGAAAAAATCAATCAGGCAGCAGATCAGACAGCAGGTGTTACAGTGGCCCGAGACTCAGCAAGCGCCGACTGCTAATGTCAGTGACTCAGTCGATCATGCTCCATGGAGCTGATATATGGGCTCAAGCGGTGAGGAAGAAGAAGTATAGAAGACGGTGAACAGCAATTCAACAAAAAAGTGCGTTGAGGATCGCGTGTTCCTATCGTACGGTGTCAGACTTGAGTCTGGGACACCCTGTATATCGATCTAGCAGTCAATCTAAAACATTTGAGATGAAAAAATAATGTGTTAAAACTTCAGCACTACAGTGAAGATTTGTAATAATTTTGTATGACAATTTGGTTCAATACTGATAGAATTACTTGTATTTTATGATCATCAGGTGCAATAATACTGATCAATAATGATTTTATTTTGGAATTTTTTCTGGAAGAATAAGAATTATATCGTTGAAAATGCTAACTTTCTCACATTATTTCTTCAAATATTATTGCAAACATGAATAAGTGGAAAGATCGAAGCTAGCCAAGTTTTTAAGAATTTAATGCTGAGTGTTTCTAAAAAAAACTTTCAAATCCGTCAAGGAACAGAGCCTGCAGAGGAGTATGAATATTAAATTCTGGGTTTTGAACGCGCAGCCGAAATAAAACCTTTATAATTTTTTATTCATAATTTATTTTGAATAATTTTTCCTTGTCGAAAGATGTTTGCACCTGTCTGAAAACATTCCCGCTCGAACTTTTTTTTAGCTTAAAATTCGCTCGACACACTATGGGATTGAAGCTTAAAGAATATTCTGTTGAAAATTAGTCTTTTTGGTAGAAAATTAATATTTGCGGGTTGAAAATCCATCTTTCGGGTTATGAATTCCTTTTTTTGGTTAAAAATTCAGCTATTTATTTGAAAATTCAACTTTTTGTTAACCACTTAAGCTGCTGTCTTCGTGAAAAATCCTTTTTTTCCATGTTTTCAGAGCATTTTGGCCTGTAAAGCAATTTTTTCCTATTTTTATTTTTTATTCGCATGGTTGAAAAAATGTTTTTTGGGATTCTTCTTGTAAGTGAAGGCAGGGGCATAGAAAGGGTATCTCAGTTGTTCAATTGTAAGTCCATGTAGGTGGGAAGAAAAACGAATGGCAGGCGGAGACCTGGACCTGGCACAAAGAGGAGGATCAGCAGGAGGTAAAGACCTGACCGGAGATCCCGGAGAATGAGGCATTTCCCGGAATGAAAGTTTCTTTCTCTTTTATACATTCCACGGAGGATTGTCTTATTTCGCTCTAATATTGCAAATACTTCACCATTGGTCGTTAATATTACAGTTTTTCTTTTGGTTGGCGTAGGCACAAGGATGCGATTTTTTTTCTCTCACAAGAATTGTTGCATCGCGAGGAAAAGTGTATTTTCGAATTTTGAATTGCCGGTTTGGATTTACGTGGGGAACAAGCCGAACAGATTTAAGTTCTTCAACCGTGAGTCCAGCTAGAGCGAAAGAAGAACGAATGGCAGGAGGAGACCTGGACCTGGCACGAAGAGAAGACTTGGCTGGAGGAGAAGATCTGTCTTTAGAACGCGAAGAATAAGGCATGGCAAGAGAAAGAGACAAATCAAGAGAATGAGAAGTTCTGCCACGAGGAACACCAGGAACAGAGTCGACATTAGGTGAACGCTCGATTTGGAAGCTCAACTCTGGAACAAGAAATAGAGGTTTAATTTGGTTGAAGATTCAATTTTTTTAAACCGAAAACTCAACTGTTCCATCATTGATTGAAAATTGATTGTTTTTAGTTGAGAATTGATATATTTTGTTTAAAATTTAATTATTTGCTTAAAAAACAACTATTCAGTTGTGAATGCAACTGGTTGGTTGATAAATATATTTTTTTTTATCTTTTTTTTTGCTGTTGAAAATTTGGATTCGAATTGTACCATATTTGCACGCGCAAATATGGTACAAATTTCGTATCAATAGGGACACTTTCGGAATTTCATTTTTTCAACACTCTCGTTCTGTATTCCCCCGTAAAAATTCAGATTTAATAATAATTGAGATGGAATGAGGATTAAGACACAAAAATTATGAGTTGCGTATAGCTTGAAAAAATGTACATAAAATTACAGATATATTATTTTAGTATATTTACCAATAGAATTAAGGAGTACCGCCGAGTATAAGATGAGAGAAGAAACAATTTTCATCTTTCCGAATTGGAGGAAAAGCTAATTAATGTACTAATAAAGACCTGAATTCACAATTAACTCCTTGAATATTCTAGTTCTTCATCAGATTATAAAATATATATCTTACAGTATCTATGTCATAGATAATACGCCTCAACCTTGTCCTGCTCAGATATTTACATTTCATTAGAGCGAGTTTGAAGGAAAAAAATGTAATTACTGAATTCGTTAAAACTGATATCACAATGTATATAATCTTTGACGTTTAAGTGCCATCCGTCTTTTAAATGGGAAATTTATATAGTTTCTACCAGAGAAATGTTTTTAAAATTTCTGTCATTTCAAATTTTAATTCGTCACGAAAATTCCCTTTTTGAAAATCAAAATTTTTAATTCCTTACGTAAATCCCAAGTTCCATTTTAGAATTATATTATAAATTTTCTGTTCCATATCAGAAATTGAATGTTTGAAGTCAAAATTACAATTCTGAACGAGAATTCTCTGTCCCAGTGGACAAAATTATATTTCTTTATTTTAATTCTCTGCCTCAAAGTAAAAGTCATAATTCTTTCCTCAAATTTCCTGTTCCAAATTAAAAATTATAATTCTATAAGGGAAAACCTGTTTACAAACGCAAAAGTATATTCTTCTACTGAAATTCTACGTCCAAACTCAGAATCATGAATCATTTGAAAATTCCCGGCCTAGAAGGGAAAATTATAATTCTTTTCTGAAATTCCCTGTCTCAAACTCTGAATTAGATGCTTGTACTCAAATTCTCCGTCCCAAGCAAATATAAAAGTTTCTCACAGATGGATCCAGTCCAATATGTTGGGGTTCAGTTATGAAAACGCAATCATCGGCAAGTCACATTGAGGCAAGTCACACTGCGGCAAGTCACATTGGTGGCGAGTGTCCTTGCAGCATCTACTTTAAAAATTGAAAGCCCTTGGATTGAAATGAGACAAATCGTAATTTTTTTATCTCTGAGGACTCGCCAGGCGAATCATATCCAAACACACGACTATGTTATCTAGAAAAAAATTATCTATTTCTTCTTGCAGAATTAAGTTCACAATCCGGTGGCGATTGGCCTGATACTCCCCGTCCGGCTCGTTGGCGACTTTCTATTTCTTCTTGTCGCATAACTAGGTCGAGGTATCCTACTACCAGGAATCCTCCTAAACAGCCTGCTCCTGCCAGGACTGTTCTCGGCAGGTCTGTTTCTGTCAGGCCTGTTCCTGTTAGATCTGTTGCTGCAAGGCCTGCTCCTGCCGTACCTGCTCCTACTAGGACTGTTGCTGCTGATGCCGAGCCTCGTCTACTGGCCAGGTGCAGGTCTCCTCCTACCAGGTCTCCTTCTGCCAGTTCAACTCCTGCCAGGCCTCCTCTCGCCAGAAGCCCTGATTATCGGGTACTTGGATCTGGACTTGCACAACTTGGACTTATTCGGCACCCTGCCAGGATTCTCTACAGCTAAGTCAATAATCCAATTTAAAAAAGTGTCTATTCAGAAGAGCAGTACTCAATGTGGGGACTGGTCGAACTTGGTTCGCCAATCAAGTCTTTTTTCAAAAACCCGGAAAAACGGAGAGACAAATCGGATTGGTATTACATCCATTGTCCCTGTTGATGTTATTATGGTGTTTTAAGATTTCGATTGCTTCTCTATGTTTTCTTAGAAAAATATTGTATGTTCTGGCGATGACGGTTGTTTTGTCGAATAAAAATCGATATTATTAAATCATATTTAAATCCTTTTTTCAATAATACTTACTTCTTTTTCAGCAACCAATTCTACGAACAATCTCACCTCTAATAGCCAACATCTTTATGGAAAATCGAGAAACTAAAATCTTCAACCAATTCCAGTTTAAAGCGGAATTTTTGTGTCATTACGTTGACGACACATTTATCCTTTCCATCACCACCCATTCCAAAAGCAATCGGTCATTTACTCCCTTGTATATAGACCTGTCTCCATGACAGATAAAGGTAAGTCACAAAAGGAATTACAAAACGTTAAAAAAATCCTAATACAAAACGATTACACAAACAAATTGATAAAGCTATAAGAAAATACACTAAAAAAAAAACAAGTCAAGACAATCTACTAAATAATGAGAAAAAGAGAAAACGAACACCATCCTACCCTACATTCAAGGTATCATAGAACAAAGAGGAAGAATGATCAAGAAAAACAACATCTAAACCATATTTAAACCACCTGCGAAAATAGGACAACTTCTAAACAACGCTAAAGATAAAAAGGCATCTCTCAGTGATCCAGGAGTATATAAAATCCCTTGTTCTTGTGGCAAAGTCTGTACTGGAGGGACCGGGAGCGCGGTGAGCCAAGGTGTGCAGGAACATTAGAGTGAAGTCAGGCTAGAAAATAGAACGCAATCGCCTTTAGAAGAGCATCGATTCGAAGCAGGAAATAGAATTTTATTTGACAAAACAACCGTCATCGCAACAGCATACAATATTTTTCCAAGAAAACGTAGAGAAGCAATCGGAATATTAAATATACAGATTTTCTCATTTATTTTAAAACTGCAGAAGGTTGGTACCATTCTCAGTATGCAAAAAAAACAACAATGTCTCTTTCGGATCTGGCTTTTTCCCCATACTTTCCTTGTAATTACGAAAGTCGGGTGGGACTGCCGTAATAACTGGACTGACATTTGTACGTATTATTGTTAATTTTCAGCAATTTCTGCCAAATTTTTCAATATAAATAATTACTAATGGACAATTTTCAATATCTTCCATGACTTTTAAAACAATTTTTCATTGTTTAAACAAATTTAACTTCTTTCAACAATTATTTATTCCCAAAAAATGTAAAAAATAAACATATTTTCTGAATGAAATGTAATAGTGGGTTATTTTTTGGAGTAGTAAATTTTTTTAAAAACATGATATAATTATTTAAACAATTAATTATTGTTTATTTTCAAAATTTCTAAAAATTGAGCCAGAGATGTTCACTTTTTTCTGAAATTGGTATCCTATGCTACTTTTTGTTGAATAATTACATAATTTTGATACATTTCTTTAAAGTTTAACAAATTTCTATATATTCGAACAATTTTTATTTGCTCAAGCAGTTTTATTTCAAATCAAACAAATCTGAATGAAAAATCGACTTCATCAGGCGAAAGCACACAGGATACAGAAACCAACGCACTTAATCGATTGAAGTTTTCAAAATATTTACACACCTGTTCTAATCGTGAAAAATGAAATTAACAATAAAAAACAATACATATTATGAATTGCTATAATATAATTTTATTGAAATGATACATTTTTCAGGGTAGCGGAGAGTTAAACTTAATGAAAAATAAGGAACAAATATTAGAGTCATAATGATAAATATAATTTGTACTTCATTTGACAATATCTAAATAAGCAAACCAAGGCCGAGGTACGGAAATAAATGTAATATACATTTGATATAATAGTTTGATAAATCCGAAAGAGCTTTAACAAAAGTGAATTCACAATATGTTGGTAATTGTCTTAGAATTACTTTTTTCCTTGTCGACATTTTTTAATTCCTTTTATAAAAGATTCTACGTTGAAAATTTTACAAGGATAACTAACTAGTCTTTGAATATTAGTGATCAGAAAAAATGAAAAATTGGTGCAGAAAAAAATCGAATCTTGTTTGGAAAGTGTCCGGAGGCCAACGCCGTTGAGCGAGAAAAACTAGATGGTTATGGAATGCGGCCCCTGAATTAACAGTTACTAGTAATATTTTGATCCTACTTCGGATCACAAACAATAATAGATTTTAGATTAACATTTTGAAAAAATTTAATTAATGTTTTTGGCGAAAGTCTTCCACCACTATTCTTCTAAAACTGCTGGAGAGTGGGTGACGCACGCCCAGAGGAGCTTCCTTCATTTCTTCAGTGGTCATTTCTTCAACCTTGCGGTTGTACATGTTCATTTTTACCCGTTTTTGAACGTCTTTTTCTCTTTTATATATTCCACGAAGGATTGTATTATTTCGCTCTAATATTGCAAAGACTTCACCATTGGACGTTGATAATACAGTTTGCCTTTCGGTTGGCGTGGGCACAAGGATACTATTTTTTTCTCTCACCAGAATTTGTGCATCGCGAGGGAAAGAGTATGTTCCAATTTTGAATAGGCGGTTCGGATTTGTGTGCGGAATAAGCCTAAACGATCTAAGTTGTTCAATTGTATATCCACCTAGGGGGTAAACAGGACGAATGGCAGGAGGAGACCTAGACCTGGCACGAAGAGAAGAGTCGGCAGGAGGAGAAGACTCGGAAGAAGGAAAATAATTGGCATGAAGAGAAGACTCGGCAGGAGGAGAGGACCAGACCAGAAAACCCTGAGGATGAGGTCTGACAGGGTAAGATCTTTCAGGAAAATGAGAACGTCTGCCACGAGGAACACCAGGAATAGGCTCACCATTAGGTAAGCACTCAAACTGTGAACTTAACTCTGCAACAAGAAACAGAGGATTATTTTTCCTTGTGTATTCTCTTCCAGCATGTTTTTCTCTTCTGAGGAGAAAAAGAGCTTTCAGAATTCATTTCTTTAGGTAAAAAACTATGCTATTTGGTTGAAGATTTAATATTTTAACTGAAAATATAACTATTACATTATTGGTTGAAAGTTGATTGTTTTTAGTTAAGAATTGATATATTTTGTCGTGAATTTGTATTTTTTATTAAAAATTACTTTTTGTTCAACTGCCAATTGAACTATTTCGTTTTTCTTTAAGAATTGATCTTCTTAGTTGAAAATTAAAATATTTGGTTGAAAATTAACTTTTGTCGGAAATTCAAATTCTTGGGTGGAAAATTCGACTGCTTTGTAGGAAATTCATCTTTTTGGTTGGAAAATTCAACATTCGGGTTGGAATTATTGTCCTTTCTCATCTGAAAAATCTTCGCTCATTGAAATTTTTTCTTTTTTGGTTTAAAATGCAACTGCTTGGCTTAAACTTGATTTGTTCAGATTGAGGGTTCAACTATTCTATTAACATTTTTTGTGGTGAAACTTAGCTGTTTGTAATTTAAAATTAAAATCGATTTTGGTCAAAATATCAACAACGATATTTTTGGTTTAGCATTTTTTCTTCATTTATTTCAAAATGGAAATCATTTCTTTAATCTTTGGTGTATTAAACTACTTGCTTGAAAGCTTATCTTCACTGTTAAAATGGCGTTTCATAAAGTTTCATCATTTTAGTTGAAAATTGGAATATTTTTCTTAAAATTGAATGATTCAGTTAAAAATTCAACTCTTCAGTTCTAAATTCAACTGGTTGCTTGAGAAACATTGTTATTTTTTTTTCATTATTTTTTTTGTTGATCAGGATCAAGGTTAGGATCAAGGTTAATTGAAGGTGAAAATGAAGAAAACCATTGGATCGGAGAAAACCTCTACGCTCAGACGTTTTTGGGGTCGCTTAATCGGATTCCGGGGCCAGTTCGACCCCATTGGGTCAGGATCAAGGTCAAGTGAAGGTCAAAATGAGAAAAAGCCATTGAATCGGCGTGAACGACTACTTTAAGACTTTTTTGGGGTCGCTAAATCCGAATCCGGGGTCTATTTGACGTTATCAGGTAAGGGTTAACATCATTTTTTCATAGTGGCCAAGAATACGTACACTAATGAGAGACGATGACTTCATTTGTACAATGAATACCAAAGAAACAGCAGCTCGATGATAGAGCTCGAATGATAGAGAATTATAAAAAACGACAATGAAAATGAGATATCAAGGTCGATGCGATGTAAATATGATGGCTGATTACTGGTGGTCATTGAAGAGAGAAAGTAATGAGTAGGGATAAGACCCGATATTCAATGTAACGATTCAGAAATTTTAACAAAACTCTGTTTGGACAAATTCGTTTTACCCTGATCCTCACCTGATGCGGTGAAAATGATTTTAAATTCGGATTTCGCGACCCCAGAAACGTCCTAGAAGAGTGGTTTCCTTCGCTTCAATGTTTTTTTTCTCTTTTTGACCTTGGCATGACCTTGATCCTGACCTCATGGGGTCGAACTTTCCCCAGATTCGGATTCAGCGAACCCAAAAACGTCTAACAGTAGAGGCCTTCTCCAATTCATTGGTTTTCTCAGTTTTGACCTTGGGATGACCTTCATCCTAACCTGATGGGGTCAAACGTTAAAAATTGAAGTATTCGGTAGAAAATGTATATGTATTTTGCTGA
The DNA here is from genome assembly GCA_932195095.1 of Andricus curvator. Lineage (NCBI taxonomy): Eukaryota > Metazoa > Arthropoda > Insecta > Hymenoptera > Cynipidae > Andricus > Andricus curvator. Next base: position 242,498 of record CAKNYM010047329.1, on the reverse strand, counting down.
ACATCCATTTGTTTGGGCTGAAAATTGATCTATTTGGTTGAAAATACTTTTTTTTTGGTAAAAAAGAAATTTTTTATTTGGAAATAAATAAAAATTCATTTCTGCAGTTGAAAAAAAAACGTTATTTAAATTTTAAAATTAAAACCCATTCTATATAAAAATTATAGAATAATCTTACCATAGACGTAACAAAAACAACGTAGATGTTTCTAAAAATTCCAATTCTTATTAGCTAACATTGTAAACATACTGAACAGTAGTTAAATATCTCGTTATCTTAAAAGAAATCCTCTTTGATTGTGTAGTGTACTTAGCTCCATTGATGTAATAAAATGATGGTAGGCTTTTTTTATCTTTTCATTTTTTTTTAATTTATCATTTTAGTTGAAAATTCATTCTATTTTTACGAAAATTCTTCTTTTTGGGTGCAAAATTTCTTTTATTGATTAAAAATTTACTAATTCCATTTTTTGAGGACCCATAGAACGGGTTTTAAACAAAAGAATTTTATTTTCTGAAAAAAAATCTTTCTTCTTCGCTCAGCTGGGAATCGAACCACAGGTCTTCCGATTACCGGTCGGATGCTCTTACCACTAAGCTACTATCGATCTAAGGTAACTCCTCAAATAACATTCTTAACGTCTTTTCAGACTAGATGAAGTTCGAATTTTTTAATTAAAAATTCTCATTTTCTGAAAAAAGATCTTGAGAGAAGATCTTCAAGATCTTTTTTCAGAAAATAAAAATTTTTGATTTAAAAATTCGAACTCCATCTAGTCTGAAAAGACGTTAAGATTTTCTGTCATTTGAGGAGTTACCTTAGATCGATATTGTTGATTTCCAGTTTCACAGTTATGAGCGATATCTGCACATGATCGATCATTACCAACTCCGATGATAATACAGATTTCTTCTAATTATAAAATCTTTTTTTGAGAAAAGAAAAATTTTTCATTTAAAAATTCGAACTCCATCTAGTCTGAAAAGACGTTAAGAATTTCTGTTATTTGAGGAGTTACCTTAGATCGATATTGTTGATTTACAGTTTCATAGTTGTGAAAGATATCTGCACATGATCGATCATTACCAACTTCGATGATAATACAGATTTCTTCTAATTTTTTTAAACATTTAGGAATAGATGAAATAAAAATCTTCAAGCTCTTCCATAAGAACAACCTCATTTGCTGAATTTTGCAACATTATTACTAAAGAGCAGATTAGCGCAATTGTGAAGTCAACTGACGAGCAGAGCTCGGCTCTCACATGCGCGCGAACGCTTTTCGCTAGTCAAATCGGGGTTCTCTGAATGTGAGAGCCGAGCTGCTCTCTTCAGACAACTTCATAATTGCGCTCATTTGCTCTCTAATTATTTAAAAAAACTTATAGCGCAATGAGTCACGCATTTTCTTCCATAGAAAATTCACTTTTGATCTAACAGATCGAATTTATGCTGAATTTTCCTCTAAGTCGTAATATCTTTGGATCTTCTTTTTTTAAACTATTTTTTAAGTAAGATTTTCCAGTCCCGTCCTTATCAGAAACGGTAAGATTTTACTAAACTCCTTCCCCGAATTTTCTGAGGTAATTGGTGGGTGACACCGTTGGGTTGTACCATATGTGCACGCGCACATATGGGACAAATTTTTTCAACACGCAAAAAATGTACATAAAATTGTAGATGTAATATTTTACTGTATTTACCAATAGAATTAAGGAAGACTGCCGAGTATAAGATGAGAGAAGAAACCATTTTTATATTTTCTAAAGAGAAGAAAAGCTAATTAATGTACTAATAAAGACCAGAATTCACAATTAACTTAATGAATATTTGCGTTCTTCATCAAATTATATGATATATCTAACAGTTTTTATCTCATAGATAATACCCGTCAATCTTATTCTGCTTAGATATTTACATATCATTAGAGTGAGTTTGAAGGAAAGAAACGCAATTACTGAATTTGTTAAAACTAACAGCACAATTTATATAATCTCTGACGTTTGAGTGCGATCCGCTTTTTGAATGGAAAATTTATATAGTGTTTACCAGACGATTGTTTTTAAATTTTCGGTCATTTCAAACTAGCACGATATGAAAAAAAAGTCAAGAGAAGAAAAAAATGTCAAGAGAAGAAAAAAGTTGCTTTTTGAAAGCCATGCAAGATTATCACAACAACTTTTTGATTAATGTATAGAATTCCTGATAATTAAAAGAAGAATCCAACGTTCAAATTTGGACAACCACCATAAAATGCTCCTATTGTAATTTTAAGAAATTTTTTTTTTAATTTCCTTTTTCCTTGGACAAAAAATAAAAAAGAGGAAAGAAAAATGAGAAGGCAACCAACCAAATCGCCTTCCTTCTTTTTTTTCATTTCTTTCGTCTTTTTCGTTTTTATTATTATTATTTGATAATAATAAAAATATTTGTAACTTGAAGAAAAAAAAATTTCCTAAAAAAAAAAGAATTTCCTTCTTCCTTGGGAAAAAAAATAAAAAAGAGGAAAGAAAAATGAGAAGGCAACCAACCAAATCCCCTTCCTTCTCTTTTTTCATTTCTTTCGTCTTTTTTATTTTTATGATTATCATTTGATAATAATAAAAATATTTGTAATTTGAAGAAAAAAAATGTCCTAAAAAAAAGAATTTCCTTTTTCCTTGAACAAAAAATAAAAAATTGGAAAGAAAAATGAGAAGGCAACCAACCGAATCCCCTTCCTTCTCTTTTTTCATTTCTTTCGTCTTTTTTATTTTTATTATCATCATTTGATAATAATTGGTTGCTGGTAATAATAGTTGCTTGCCTTCTCATTTTTCAAGAAAAAGGAAATTCTTTTTTTTTTTTTTTTCAAATTACAATAGGAGAATTTCATGGTGGTTGTCCAAATTTGGTCATTGAATTCTAGTTTTTATTATCATTTGATAATAATAAAAATAAAAAAGACGAAAGAAATGAAAAAAGAGAAGGAAGGGGATTTGGTTGGTTCCCTTCTCATTTTTCTTTCCTCTTTTTCATTTTTTGTCTAAGGAAAAAGGAAATTCTTTTTTTTTTTTTTAGAAAATTGTTTTTTTTTTCCCTTAAAATTACAATAGGAGCACTTTATGGTGGTTGTCCAAATTTGGTGGTTGGATTCTTGTTTTTATTTTCAGGAATTCTATACAATAACTTGAGCAATGGACGTTAAATAGGATTTCGAATGTGATTTTAATCTTATATAAAATTCTTAAATTGAACTTTTTGATTTTTCATGAGAAATCGAAAATTCAAATTTTGATCGCAGAAAAAATAATAAAAAATTTCATTTTGATGTCAAACTATGCAAGATACGAAAAAAAAAAGATTTGACAAAAATTATCTACCCAGAAAAAATCGGCAAATTTCATATTGGTCACTTTTTTATAGGACACGTAGTTTTTGTTTTATTCGTAAAAAACATTAAAAATGAAAAAATTCAATTCTTGGACAAACGACACAAGCTACGAAAAAATAATCAGACAAAAGCTGTTCATCCAAAAAGGAGCGTACTTTTTGTTTTATCCGTAAAAACAACATTAAAAAAAAATTAAATTTTCGGACAAACGACACTAGCTACGAAAAAAAAATTAAATCAAATTTTTGTTTGTTTTTGTATGAAAAGAACTTCTGGATGTTAATATTCTCAATTTAACGTCTGGAAAATAACAAATTGGCATTCCAATTTTTTTTTGTTATTTATTGTTTTTTTAATGTTCTATTTTTAGTCAAGATGTTAAATTTTTTAATTAAATTTTTTTCTTTAATTTTTAAATTCTATTTTTAACTGAATAGTAAACCTTTCTTTTTTTTGTGATGAATTTTCAACTAAAATGATGAATCTTCAACTGGAATAATTGAATTTTCGAAAAAAATTACTTTGTACTAAAAAAGATAAATTGTTAAACAAAACTTAAATAATTAAATTTGAAGTTAAAAAAATCACTTTCCAGAAAAAAATATAATTTTCAACAAAAAACAACTAACTTTCAAAAAAATACTTACATTTTCAAACAAAGTGATGAATTTTCAACTGAAATTGTAAAAAATATAATTTTCCAACCAAAAATTGAACAATTAACTTTTTAATCAAAGAATGAGTGTTCAACCAAAGAGATGAATTTTTATCTAAAATTATGGAATATTCAACTGGAATAATAGTTACATTTTCAGTTTAAAAAGCAAAATAATTTTCAGCCAAAAAATAAACAAACTTTCGACCAAATAGTTAAATTTTCGGCAAAAAAATTCCTTTTCACCCAGAGAAAAAACAAATTTTCAATCAAATAGCTCATATTTTAAACAAAGAAATGAATTTTCACTTAAAATTATGAATCTTCAACCAAAAAAATTAATTTGCAACAAAAGAGTTTAACATTCAAACAAGTAATTTCATTTCCAACCTAAAATATGAATTTTCAACTAAAATTATAAATATTTAACTGGAATACTTGAATTTTTAACCGAGAAGAAGAGTTTTAAAACAACAAGAATAATTTGCAAAAAACAAGATAATTTTCTACCAAAAAATCGATTTTTAACAAAATATGTGGATCTTTAACGAAATAGTTGAATTTTCAATTTAAAAATACAAATTTTCAGCAGAATTTTCAAATTTTGAACAAGAAAAGATTAATTTGTAACTAAAAATGGACACACAAATTTTCAGTTGAAGGAATTAATTTTCAACGAAACTGATGAATTTTAAACTAAAGTGACGAATCTTCAACAGTAATAGTTAAATTTTATTTTATTATTATTATTATTTAAGTTGAATTTTCAACCATAAAGATTAATTTTCTAAAAAAAGTCAAATTTTTCCCAAAGAACATCAATTTTCAAACAACTAGTTTAATTTCTAAATAAAAAGTATCAATTTTCAACCAAATAGTTGAAATTTCATCCAAAAAAGATACATTTTCAACCGAAAATAGAATGGTTAAATTTTCTGTTAAAAATATAATTCTTAACCAAAAACAAATCGGATTTTCAGCGAAATAATTCCATTTTCTACTGGAATAGATCAATCTTTAGTTTAAGAAATCTTCTTCGAAAATTGAAAACCCTTCGACTGAAATGACTTTTGCTTGCTTCCACAATGTAGTGATGATGATGATGTTGATGAATTTAAACTCAGACTGTGACTTTACCTAATTTCTAAGGTTGAAAATTGAAGAACTTAGGATTGAAATAAGCCAAATCGTAATTCCTCCACCTCTGAGGATTCTTTGGACAAATTTGGTGGAGGTGCTTGACGAGTTAGCCACCCTCTGTTCCAGGTAAAGTGTCAATGAACGAACTCGGGGCACTTCCTTGCTTCAAGAAAAGAGTGATGATGATGATGATGATTGGTCAAAAATGGGGCAACTTCACTTTACCTAATTTCTCATTTTGAAAGTTGATAACCCTTCGACTGAAATGACATTTGCTTGCTTCCAAAATCTAGTGATGATGATGATGTTGATGAATTTTGAAAACTCTAGGATTGAAATGAGCCAAATCGTAATTCTTCCACCTTTGAGGATTCTTTGGACAAATTTTGTTGGAGTTGCTTGACGAGTTAGCCACCCTCTGTTCCAGGTAAAGTGTCAATGAACGAACTCTGGGCACTTCCTTGCTTCAAGAAAAGAGTGATGATGATGATGATTGGTCAAAAATCGGGAAACTTCACTTTACCTAATTTCTCATTTTGAAAGTTGATAACCCTTCGACTGAAATGACATTTGCTTGTTTCCACAATCTAGTGATGATGATGATGTTGATGAATTTAGTCACATTATCTAATTTCCAAGGTTGAAAGTTGCAAACTCTAGGATTGAAATGAGCCAAATCGTAATTCCTCCACCTCTGAGGATTCTTTGGACAAATTTGTTGGAGTTGCTTGACGCATTAGCCGCCCTCTGTCCCAGGTAAAGTCTCAATGAATGAACTCTGGGCACTTTCTTGATTCAATAAAACAGTGATGATGATGATTGGTCAAAAATCGGGCAACTTCACTTTACCTAATTTCTCATTCTGAAAGTTGAAAATCCTTCGACTGAAATGACATTTTCTTGCTTCCACAATCTAGCGATGATCATGATGATGATGTTGATGAATTAAGTCACATTACCTAGGCGTGGTGAGCCCACACTTGTAGTTATTATTTATTAACTACAAGAAACTATCCACCTAGAAACACTACCCGATTCGGGCAGTGTCACGCCTACCCTGAAAGGGAAATGGCTTAATGGTATACTACTACTACCTAATTTCTAAGGTTGAAAATTGAAAACTCCAGGATTAAAATGAGCCAAATCGTATTCCTCCACCTCTAAGGATTCTTTGGACGAATTTTGTTGGAGTTGTTTGGCGAGTTAGCCATCCTCTCTTCAAGGTAAAGTGTCAATGAACGAACTCTGGGCACTTGCTTGCTTCAACAAAAGAGTGATGATGATGATTGGTCCAAAATCGGACTTCACTTTACCTAATTTCTGATTTTGAAAATTTAAAATGGAAATCCCTTCGACTGAAATGACATTTGCTTGCTTCCACAATCTAGTAATGATGATGATCTTGATGAATTCAAACTCAGACTGAGTAACTTTACCTAATTTCTAAGGTTGAAAATTGG
>CAKNYM010047329.1:222211-235859 GCA_932195095.1 Andricus curvator | reverse complement strand
CTTGACGCGTTAGCCACCCTCTGTCCCAGGTAAAGTGTCAATGAGCGCACTCTGGGTACTTGCTTTCTTCAACAAAAGAGTGATGATGATGATTGGTCAAAAATCGAGCAACTTCACTTTACTTAATTTCACATTTTAAAAATTGAAAACTCCAGGATTGACATGAGCCAAATCGGAATTCCTCCACCTATGAGGATTCTTTGGACAAATTTTGTTGGAGTTGCTTGACGCGTTAGCCACCCTCTGTCCCAGGTAAAGTTTCGATGACCGAACTCTGGGCACTTGCTTTCTTCAACAAAAGAGTGATGATGATGATGATAGTGATGATGATGATTGGTCAAACATCGGACAACTTCACTTCACCTAATGTCTCATTTTGAAAATTGAAAACTCTCGGACTGAAATGAGCCAAATCGTAATTCCTCGACCTCTGAGGACTCGCTAGGCGAATTTTGTTGGAACTGCTTGACGCGTTAGTCACCCTCTGTTCCAGGGTATACAAGCTGAACCACAATGGCATTAAAATTACCTTGGAAATTGAATTCCCAGTTGAAAATGTATCGCGCTCGTGTGGACTGCGACGTGTGCAAAGGGAAGACATGTACACCCTGTGAGGCCACAGATGCTCGCATTTAGGTGTGCGTGGGGCTGCGTACGAACAGCATAGCTTAGGTTGGTTAGTTAGCGTGCAAGTACACGTATCAAAGGCACTCAGAATTCGAGCTTAACAAAGCCAGCTTCGGGCTTACCAACCGTGTCACGTAGAACGTGTATACCTTACCTGCTCGCGCTTCGCGAATCTATATGTGCCCCCTTGCCCCTTCACTCCTTTCCTCTTCAACCCCTTAATTCATCCTTGGCTGCCTAACTTCAAGCTTAATGCGCGAGTAGAGACGAGCCAGGGATAAGTGGGGATGAGTTCCTATACGGGGAACAATTAAAACTAATTTTCAAGCTTCCAACCCCTCTTGTACCAGCGACCCTTGTTATCCCGGGTAGTAATCCGATACACTCACTAAGTGACAGACTCCCTTCATATGTGCAAGGAAGATTTTTTATTGGAATTAGGGTCGATAATATTTATTTGTTTTGTGTTATCCAATTAATTTTTAAAAAAGATATCTATTTTTGAGTAAATTAAAGTTAGTTTTTTTATGTTTCGTCCCGGACTTACATGGACTCGTCCGTAAGGCTATGTGAATCAGTCCTACCTTATACATTTTAATTGATCTAAATTCATTATACAGTACTATTAATTTTGATCTTAAGGTCGATTTTCGAGGTCATTTGAAGGTCAAGACGATTTTTTTGAATGACAACCCCTATTTTTGACTGCCGATTTTTAAAAGAGCGAAAAATTTAACATCAAAAACGTTCCGCGAGAAATTTGCTTTTGTTATCTTAGAAAGGTCAAAAATCAAGGTCAGATATCTAAAAAACGGTAAGATACCCTTTTTTGGAATTATCGTGGTTTTCTGAGAATAGGAAACATTCAAGATGCTTTTAACAACTCGATAAAATGTAAAAGTGTGAACCAACTTGACCATCTTGACCTTCAGATAAATTTTCAAGGTCATTCGAAGGTCAAGATGATTTTTTTAAAGAAAAACCCTACGTTAAACTGCGGATTTCTAAAGAGCAAAAAATTTTACGTCCAAAAATTTTCTTTGGAAAATTTGTAAAAGTGTGTACCATCTTGACGACCTTGACCTTCTGATAAATTTTCAAGATCGTCAAGATGGTACACACTCTTGCAAATCTTCCATAGAACATTTTTGACGTAAAATTTTTTGCTAGTTTCAAATCCGCAGTTTAAAGTAAGGATTTCCTTTAAAAAAATCATAGTGACCTTCAAATGACCTTGAAAATTTATCTGAAGGTCAAGATGGTCAATTTGGTTCACACGTTGACATCTTATCGATTTGTTAAAAGCATCTTGAACGTTTTCTATTCTCAGAAAACCACGATAATTCCAAAAAGAGCACTTTACCATTTTTTAGACATTTGACCTTGGTTTTTGACCTTTCTAAGGTCACAAAAGCAAATTTCTCACAGAATATTTTTGACGTAACGTTTTCCGCTCTCTTTAAATCTGCAGTCAAAAATAGGGGTCGTCGTTAAAAAAATCGTCTTGACCTTCAGGGTCTTTTAACGGTACTATTCATTTTGACCTTTAGGTCAATTTTGAAGGTCATTTGAAGGTCGAGACGATTTTTCTAAATCAAAACCCCTATTTTTGACTGCGGATTTGGAAAGAGCGAAAACTGTTACGTCCAACAATTTTCTATGGAAAATTTGTAAAAGTGTGTACCATCTTGAAGACCTTGACCTTCTGATAAATTTTTAGGATCGTGAAGATGGTACGCACTCTCACGAATTTTCCATAGAACATTTTTGACGTAAAATTTTTCGCTAGTTTCAAATCCGCAGTTTAAAGTAGGGATTTCCTTTTAAAAAATCATATTGACCTTCAAATGACCTTGAAAGTTTATCTGAAGGTCAAGATGATCAAGTTGGTTAACACGTTGACATTTTATCGACTTGGTCAAAGCATCTTGAACGTTTGCTATTCTAAGCAAGTCGCGATAATTCCAAAAAAGGGCATTTTACCGTATTTTAGATATTTGACCTTGATTTTTGACCTTTCTAAGGTCACATGAGCAAATTTCTCACAGAATGTTTTTGACGTGAAATTTTCTGCATTTTTTAATTCCGCAGTCAAAAATAGGGGTTGTCATTTAAAAAAATCGTATTGACCTTCAAATGACCTCGAAAATTGACCTTGAGGTTTTCTTAGGTGGAGAGTTTTAAGAAATATTTGAATCTATAGATTAAAATGGCTCACCCTGTATATTAAAAAAAAAAAAATTCGTTGACTGTTCAAGCGTGTAAATCCAATTTTCAAGTGTTGAAAATTCTATTTTCTCCCATTTTGAATCATTAACCTTTCAAGAGTGGGAAATTCAAATGTTGAAAACTCATATATTGAAAATTTAATTTTTGAGTTTCTTCCATTTTCAACAGTTAATAATTTAATTTTCTTCAATTTTAAACTGTTAAAAATTCAACTCTTTAAAATTCAGCTGTTGAAAATTCATTTGTTAGAAATTCATCTATTGAAAATTCAATTCTTAATTTTTAACTGCTGAAAATTCAGTTGTTAAAAACTTCAAATATTATTTTAAAAGAATCTAGAAGATTTGAAAGCAATTTTTTCAGATTTTCTAAGATTTATCAATAAATTGTTTTTTTTCTTAAATATTTTGATAGGTTTGAAGATGATGAATAATTTTCTTACGATGCCTGAAAATATTTCATGTGATTCTTTATTTAAAAAAATTAATTTTAAGAGAATCGATTTTAAAAATATATAATTTACCAGAACTTCCCTACTCTTTAATAAAATGTATTAATATTGTAGGTCAATCGATTCGTCGCGAACCAAGGAATATTTTATATCCCTGCATCAACTTTGAATTTTGTTGAAGAAAAAAGTTTTACTATAAAAAATCGTATTTTCAAATATTCTGCTTTACCATAGCTTCCCTACTCTTTAAAAAAATGTAATAATATTATAGGTCAATCGATTTGTCTCGAAACAAAGAATCTTTTATAGTGCTTCCTCAACTTTGAATTATGTTAAAAAAAAGTCTTACTATAAAAAACCGTATTTTCAAATATTATGCTTTACCATAGCTTCCCTACTCTTTAAAAAAATGTAATAATAATATAGGTCAATTGATTTGTCTCGAAACAAAGAATTTTTTATAGTGCTGCCTCAACTTTGAATTATGTTGAAAAAAAGTCTTACTATAAAAAACCGTATTTTCAAATATTATGCTTTACCATAGCTTCCCTACTCATTAAAAAAATGTATTCATATTATAGGTGAATCGATTCAGCTCGAACCAAGGAATCTTTTATATTGCTGCACCAACTTTGAATTTTGTTGAAGAAAACATTTTTACTAGAAAAAACCGTGTTTTCAATTATTATGCATTGCCATAGCTTCTTTACTCTTCAATAAAATGTATCAATGTTATAGGTCAATCGATTCCTCTCGAATCAACGAAGTTTTTATGTTCTTGCATCAACTTTGTATTATCCTAATGAAAAAAGTTTTACTTTAAAAAACTGATTTTAAAAATATATAAATTACCATAACTTCCCTACTCTTTGATAAAATGTAATAATATTATAGTTCAATCGATTCGGCTCGAACCAAGAAATATTTTATATTGCTGCATTAACTTTGAATTTTGTTGAAGAAAAAATGTTTACTAGAAAAAACCGTGTTTTCAATTATTATGCATTACCATAGCTTCTTTACTCTTCAATAAAATGTAATCATTATATAGGTCAATCGATTCGTGTAGAACCCCGGAATCTTATATATCCCTGCATCAACTTTGAATTACTTTGAAGAAAAAAGTTTTACCATAAAAAACTGTATTTTCAAATATTAACCATCATCATAGCTTTCTTAATCTGCAATAAAATGTATCAATATTATAGGTCAATCGATTCGTCTCGAACCAAGGAATCTTTTACGTCCTTGCATCAACTTTGAATTATGCTAATGAAAAAAGTTTTACTATAAAAAACCCGATTTTTGAAATATTATTGAGTGCCAAAAAAATGCAATAAATATTTTTCGAAATCTTTTGGTCAGGTTCAAGATATTAGTGGTGAAAGTTGTGACATCCACACACGCCCATACATCCGGACAATTGCTTAGAACATCGTATTAGGCATTTCTAAATTGAGGAAGGTTTAATTAAGTGAATTTAAAAATTTTGGAAAATGTTACCATTAAAACGCTTCCTCTATGAGGAAGCAAAAAAATTATTCAAAATGCATGCTAGAACACTATTGTTAGGGGTGGCCACCCAAATTCGTAGATGAATCAGTTAATGCTTCCTTTATAGATGCTGAAGGCGATACGAGATCCTGGATGATGAATAATGTCCTCTGCCCCATTAGTATCTATTTACATGCACGTAGTTTCCACTGGTGAATGTGATCACATATGGACGATGAGAATATCTTGGAAAGCGGGCAGGGAGGGGTACTTTGAGGGAAAATTTAAGCCAAATGTGCAACTAAGTACCTACTTACGGCGCATTTGACGCATTTGATGCAGGGGGATCACGATTGCATTTGAATTGGGCTTTAGAGAGCGGATTTTCGCCTGGGATTGAGCCATTGTGCCATTTAAATCTGCCACCTGATGGCCCTTGACACGCTACTGCTATGGTTTGCCTTTCTGAATTTTAAGTACCCCGCCCTTTATCCACTGGTCCTTTGATACTTTTTTAACTTTCATTCTTTTGGTGCGACTTTTAGTATTTCATTTAAGGGGATCGATTAGTTACAGTTAATTTATAATATTTTTTAGTTTAATTAATTTTTTTCTGAAAAATCGTCAGAGAATAACGTCTTTTAACGTTTTTTTTTATTTTAACGTCTTTTCAGACTAGATGGAGATATGAATTAAAAATTATTTTAAATAATTTTTTTTTTCTGAAAAAAGATCTTCTCCTTTCGCTCTGCTGGGAATCGAACCACAGAACTTCCGATTGCCGGTCGGGTGCTTTCCCATTAAGCTACTAGAGAGATCGAGAAAAGAAACTTTTTTCAGAAAATACACGCATTATTTTGATAGATGGTACAAGTTAAAATTTTCAAGGAATCTATATTATCATCAGAGAATAACAGAAATTTTTAACGTATTTTCAGACTAGATGGAGATATGAATTAAAAATTATTTTAAATAATTTTTTTTTCTGAAAAAAGATCTTCTCCTTTCGCTCTGCTAGGAAGCGAACCACAGAACTTCCGATTGCCGGTCGGGTGCTTTCCCATTAAGCTACTAGAGAGATCGAGAGAAGAAACATTTTTCAGAAAATACACGCATTATTTTGCTAGATGGTACGAGTTGAATTTTTCAAGGAATTTGTATTATCATCAGAGAGTAACAGAAATTTTTAACGTCTTTTCAGACTAGATCTTTTTTCAGAAAAAAATTAATTAAAATAATTTTTAATGCTTATCTCCATCTAGTATTTTTTTGAAGACTCATAATTTTAGTTGAAAATTCAACTCTCTAGCTAAAAATCTAACTATTTTTCTAAGAAATCGTTTCATTTTTGGTTGAAAAATAATATTTTCAACTTAAAATTAAACTAGCCCGTTTTTCATTTGAAATATATCTTTTGTAGTTTAAAGTTGAACTATTTAGTAAAAAATTTTTTTTTCAATTGTAAATTTAAGCACTTGGTTGAAAATTTCATGTTTTTTTATGAAAATTAATCTTCTTATTTAAAAAACCAACTTTTCTATTGAAAATTCAGCTCTTGACTTAAAATTTATTTTTTGCTGTTGAAGATTCATCATTCTATTTGATAATTTATCTCTTTCGTTGAAAATTTAACTATTTTGTTGCAAAATCGTTTCATTTTTGGTTGAAAATTATTTTCTTAGTGAAAAAAAACTCTTTTTGATTAAAAATTCAGCTGTTTGGTTAAATGCTAAGTTCTTTTCTTGCAAATTACTTTTTTTTTGAAGATTCATTATTTTAGTTGAAAATTCATCCCTTTTGATTGAAAATTCAACTTTTTGGTTGAAAAATCGTTGAATTTTTGGTTGGAATTTTTTTTTTCAACTGAAAATTTAACTGTCGAATTTTTGTTGAAAATATATCTTTTTGAGTTTAAAATCAAAATAATTGGTTAAAAAATCATATTTTTTATTAAAAAATTCTACTACTTACTCCATAATTAATTTATTTTGTTGAAAATTAATCTTCTTAGCTGAAAAAATAAGTTTTCTGTTGGAAATTCAGCTCTTTGGTTGAATTTTAAACTCTTTTCTTGAAAATTCATTTTTTTGTTAAAGATTTATCATTCTAGTTGAAAAATCGTTTAATTATTTGTAGAACATTTATTTTTTTAATTGAAAATTCAGCTAATTGATTGATAATTCATTTTTTTTGTTTCAAATCTTTTGTTGTAGAAAATTAATCTTTTCAGTTAAAAAATCAACTTTCTTCTTGAAAATTTAGCTCTTTGGTTGAATGCTAAACTATCTTCTTGAAAATTTATTTTTTTGTTGAAGATTCACAATTTCAGTTGAAAATTCATTTTCTTCTAAGATTCATCATTTTAGTTAAAAATTAATCTCTTTAATTAAAAATCTAACTATTTTGTTGAAAAATCATTTTATTATTTTTTGAACATTAATTTTTGCAACTGAAAATTGAACTAATCGATTTTTTGTTAAAAATTTTTCTTTTTTATTTTGAAAATTCATTTTTTTTTTTTTGAAAATTAATCTTCCTAGTAAAAAAATCAATTTTCTTGTTGAAAATTCAGCTCCTTTGTTAAAATTGATCTTTTCAAATTAAAAACTCATGTATTTTGTTTTGTTTGAGAATTCAATTATTCCGTTGAGAATTCAATTTTTTTGGTTAAATTCGACTTTTTTTTTTTATTTGAAATTAAAATCTTTTTTTGGTTGAAATATAAAATTTTATATTTTTCGTTGAGATTTGATCTTTTTTCTTTTGGTTGAGAAAATTAAAAGTTGAACTACTTCAAAAAACTAATTTTTTTTTAATTAAAAAAGAAAATATTTTTGGGTTGAAATATCAGCTATTACTTTTTTCGTTAAAAAATTCATCTCTTTGGTTGAAAGTCTAATTATTTTGTTAAAAATGTATCTTTTCAAATTGAAAATTCAATTATTTATGTGAAAGTTAAAATTCTTTTTTGAAAATGTATTTATTTTTGTTGAAGATTCATCATTCCTAATAAAAAATTTCTTAGAAAAAGGTAAAAAAAACTAAAACTTTTTTTACATGAATCTACAAATAAATACAATAAATTACAATCAAAATTACAGAAAAGTACAATTTTTGTCTATTATTGAGACGAATTTTGCAATTTTGAAATTTGTTTTGAAATCTTTTAGAATATTCTCTTAATTTGAAATCTTTTAAAATATTCTCTTAGTTTGAAATCTTTTTAAATATTCTCTTCTTTTTTTCCAGATTCTTTTTTGAAAATTTTGGAAATCTTATTAAATATTCTTTTGAAATTAATTTCTCGAAAAAAAATTATTGTTAGTTTTTGTGGCAATTTGGACACAAATTTTTTATTCATTTGAAACCTTTTGAAATGCTTCAAAACTTATAAATTTTGTGTTCGAATTCTTCAAAAATCTGCATTGTCTTTGAAATGGTTTGGAACCTTTTCACGTTTTAAATTATTTTGGAATCTTTTGAAAACTTCTAAATATATTTTAAACTTACTCGATTATGTTTCAAATTAATAATTGTTCAATTGTCACTAATTAATCAAAAAAAAAAAATTCATCCTTTTAAAAATTCTCCTAAAATACTTTATAGATTTTTACAACAAAGTGAAAAACAATATTAATAAAAAGTTAAATACAGAAAAAATTAGCCATTTGCATTTAACTGTATTTTTTTGTTAGATTTTGTACATTTTTTTACAAAAAAATAGAGGTCTCAAAAAAAAATTACAAGTGTAAAAATGTCGTGCTTTCTTGTAAAAATTTTTTCCTTCTGTGATTTTACTAGAAAATTTAACTAATTTGTTGCAAAGTTAATTCTTTTGTACAAAATTAAATTATTTGTTAGAAATTTTATTCCACTGTAGAAAATTCGTCTTTCTGACTTGAAAATTCAACTATTTGGTTGTAAATAAAACGGTTTTTAGATGAAGTTTATTCTTTTTTGTTTAAAAATTCGACCATTTGGTTGAAAATTCATCAATTTGGTGAAAAATTGGTCCCTTTTGCTAAAAAGATCAACTATTCGATTGTAAATACAATGGTTTGGTTGATAATTTTTTTTTAAATTTATTTATTTCGATGAAAATTCATTTTTTGGACATTAATTCTATTAATTAATTATTAATTTTATTTTTGTAACTTTATGTCGATGAAAAAAGTTTTTCTGTTTGAAACAGATGATTCAAATATTATGAATGAGCCTAACTTCCTTAATCTTCAATAAAATGTATTAATATTATAGGTCAATCGATTCGTCAAGGACCAAGGAATCTTTTATATTCTTGCATCAACTTTGAATTATGTTAGGAAAAAAGTTTTACTATAAAAAATCGTATTTACAAATATTATGCATTACCATAGCTTTCTTACTCTTCAATAAAATGTATCAATATTATAGGTCAATCGATTTCTCTTGAATCAACACATATTTTCTGTTCTTGCATCAACTTTGAATTATGTTAATGAAAAAAGTTTTACTATAAAAAACCGATTTTCAAAATATGTAAATTACCATAAATTCCCTACCCTTCTGTAAAAGGTATTAATATTATAGGTCAAACGATTCGTGTCGAACCAAGGAATCTTTTATATTGTTGCATCAACTTTGAATTATGCTAATTTAAAAAGTTATACTGTAAAAAACCGATTTTCAAAATATATAAATTACCATAAATTCCCTACTCTTTGATCAAATGTATTAATATGATAGGTCAATCGATTCGCCTCGAACCAATGAATCTTTTATATTCTTGCATCAACTTTGAATTATGTTGAAGAAAAAAATTTTACCATCAAAAACCACGTTTTCAAATATTATGTACTACCATAGCGTTCTTGCTCTTCCATAAAATGTATCAATATTACAGGTCAATCGATTTTTCTTGAATCAACACAACATTTCTATTCTCGCATCAACTTTAAAATATCAGAATGAGAAAATTTTAACTATATAAATCGATTTTAAAAATATATTAAATATCATAACTTCCCTACTCTTTGATAAAATGTATTAATATTGTAGGTCAATCGATTCGTCTCGAACCAAAGGAATCTTTTCTATTCTTGCATCAACTTTGAATTATGTTGAAGAAAAAAAATTTACTATAGAAAGCCGTATTTTCAAATATTATGCATTGCCATAGCTTTCTTACTCTTCAATAAAATGTATCAATTTTATAGGTCAATCGATTCTTCTTGAATGAACACAACTTTACTATTCTGGCATCAACTTTAAATTATGAGAATGGGAACATTTTTACTATAAAAATCGATTTGAAAAATATATAAAATACCATAACATCACTACTCTTTAATAAAATGTATTAATATTGTAGGTCAATCGATTCGTCTCGAATCAAGGAATCTTTTATATTCTTGCATCAACTTTGAATTATGATGAAGAAAACAGTTTTTCTATAAAAAGCCGTATTTTCAAATATTATGCATTACCATGCTTTCTTACTCTTCAATAAAATGTATCAATATTATAGGTCAATCGATTCTTCTTGAATCAACACAACTTTTCTATTCTCGCATCAACTTTGAATTATGTTAATGAAAAAAGTTTTACTATAAAAAACCGAATTTCAAAATATGTAAATTACCATAAATTCCCTACTCTTCTGTAAAAGGTATTAATATTATAGGTCAAACGATTCGTGTCGAACCAAGGGATCTTTTATATTCTTGCATCAACTTTGAATTATGATGAAGAAAACAGTTTTTCTATAAAAAGCCCTATTTTCAAATATTATGCATTACCATAGCTTTCTTACTTTTCAATAAAATGTATCAATATTGTAGGTCAATCGATTTCTCTTGAATCAACACATATTTTCTGTTCTTGCATCAACTTTGAATTATGTTAATGAAAAAAGTTATACTGTAAAAAACCGATTTTCAAAATATATAAATTACCATAAATTCCCTACTCTTTGATAAAATGTATTAATATGATAGGTCAATCGATTCGCCTCGAACCAATGAATCTTTTATATTCTTGCATCAACTTTGAATTATGTTGAAGAAAAAAATGTTACCATAAAAAACCACGTTTTCAAATATTATGCACTACCATAGCTTTCTTGCTCTTCCATAAAATGTATCAATATTATAGGTTAATCGATTCTTCTTAAATGAACACAACTTTTCTATTCTCGCATCAATTTTAAATCATCAGAATGACAAAATATTTACTATAAAAATCCATTTTAAAAATATATAAATTACCATAACTTCCCTACTCTTTAAGATCATGCATTAATATTGTAGGTCAATTGATTCGACTAGAATCAACATATCTTTCATGTTCTTGCATCAACTTTGAATTATGTTAATGGAAAAAGTTTTACTATAAAAAACCGGTTTTCAAAATATACGAATTACCTTAAATTCCCTACTCTTTGATAAAATTTATTAATATTATAGGTCAACCGATTCTTCTCGAACCAAGGAGTCTTTTCTATTCTTGTATCAACTTTAAATTATCAAAATAGGAAAATTTTGACTATAAAAGTCGATTTTAAAAATATACAAAATACTATAACTTCCCTACTCTTTGATAAAATGTATTCAAATTATAGGTCAATCGATTCGTCTTGAACGAAGGAATCTTTTATATTCTTGCATCAACTTTGAATGATGTTGAAGAAAAAAATTTTACTATAAAAAACCGTTTTATCAACTATTATGCATTAATATAGCTTCCGTACTCTTTAAGAAAATGCATTAATATTGTAGGTCAATTGATTCGACTAGAATCAACACATCTTTCATGTTCTTGCATCAACTTTGAATTATGTTAATGAAAAAAGTTTTACTATGAAAAACCGATTTTCGAAATATATGAATTACTTTAACTTCCCTACTCTGTAATAAAATGTATTAATATTATAGGTCAATCGATTCCTCTTGAACGAAGGAATCTTTTATATTCTTGCATCAACTTTGAATGATGTTGAAGAAACAAATTTTACTATAAAAAACCGTTTTATGAACTATTATGCATTATTATAGCTTCCGTACTCTTCAATAAAATGTATTAATATTATAGGTCAATGGATTCGACTAGAATCAACACATCTTGTATGTTCTTGCATCAACTTTGAATTTTTTTAATGAAAAAAGTTTTACTGTAAAAAACAGATTTTCAAAATATATGAATTACCTTAACTTCCCTACTCTTTAATAAAATGTATTAATATTATAGGTCAATCGATTCGCCTCGAATCAAGAAATCTTTTAGATTCTTGCATCAACTTTGAATGATGTTGTAGAAAAAAGCTTTACCGTAAAAAGCCGTATTTTAAAATATCATGCATTACCATAGCTTCCTTACTCTACAATGAAATGTATTAATATTATAGGTCAATCGATTCGACTAGAATCAACACATCTTTTATTTCCTTGCATCAACTTTAAATTATCAAAATGAAAAAATTTTTACTATAAAAATCGATTTCAAGAATATATAAAATACCATAACTTCTCTACTCTTTGATAAAATATATTAATATTGTAGGTCAATCGATTTGTCTCGAACCAAGGAATCTTTTCTATTCTTGCATCAACTTTGAAATATGCTGAAGAAGAAAAATGAATGGGAATTTTCGAATCACAGCTTGTGCTATGTCACGAATTAATCTATCCTTAATAGAGTCGTTCACACCCTAAGAATTAGCTCAAACGAATAAATATGTACGATCGCCCATCAGCGATGAAGTATTGACGAGGCGGCAATTCGTTATGGTTGCGCCCGGAATTGCTTTTTGCGTCCGATCTTCGATAAAACATGGGGTAGAACAAGTTTCAGTGATCCGCATCCTCGGTGGCGAACTTTGGGTTATTTCAGGTTAACGAGTTTTTTCCAGCTCTGGACGATACTTTAGCCCCTTTAGCCAAACGTAGGGGATGTTTTAGCGCGACACCCCTCGACACCCCTTGACACCCCTTGACACCCCTCTCATAATACGAGCAACAAGCGGCACCCCATCTATCGAATTATTTTCTTTCTTTGATAATTCACCCTTAATATGGTTTTCGCCTCGAGTGTCCCCCTTTTTATGAATGTAGATAGGAGCACGATGATTTTGTCAGGAGTTTTAACCTACTTTGCTTTTCAACATAATTAGCTTTCTCAATAGTGGAATGAACAAATAAATGAAAAAAGGAAACCTTCCACTCCCATGCTTTCCCTTCCCTACTTCCCCTACTTTCCCCTCTACCCCTCACCGCACTTCACTATCACGAAACCCTCGCCAATTTCTTCCTCCTCTACCTTTCCTTCTCGTCGCTTCTTAACTAACACTCCACTTCCCCTTCTTCCCTTTCCGAGCCATGATTTTCCTACCCACTCACCCTATTGTCCCTCTAATTTCCCCTCCATTGCCCTACTTCCCTCATTTCTGATCGCTTCCCATCCCCTCATTTCATCTCACATCCTCTACTTACCCTCCTCTCATTTCCCTTCGTATCACCTACTTCCCTTTGCTTATTTTCCTCACTTTTCTTGATTCCCCTCCTCTCATTTTATCTGAGTTCTTCTACCTTCGCTCCCCGAATTTACCTTAATCTACCTACATTCCCTTTCTAATTTTCCCTACATCACCTCATTTCCGTCCATCCATTCCTCCATACCTACTTTCCCTTTCAACATATCTCCTACTTCATTTACTTTCCTCACCTCATTTTCCCTACTCTCTCAACCCTATTTTCCCTTGCTTCCTATATTTTCCCTCCCATTACACCACCTTACTTCCGTAATACCTCACCCCGAACTCCTCCTCCCTTCATCACCCCTGCATCATTTTATTTCTCTCCCTTGATTTCTCCT
>CAKNYM010047329.1:202090-216453 GCA_932195095.1 Andricus curvator | reverse complement strand
AAAGTGGGGAAGTTATGGTAATTTATATGTTTTTAAAATCGATTTTTTTCGTGAAACTTTTTTATTAACATAATTTAAAGTTGATGCAAGGATATAAAAGATTCCTTGGTTTGAGACGAATCGATTGACCTATGAGATTAATACAGTTTATTAAAGAATGGGTATGTTATGGTAATTTATGTATTTTTAAAATCGATTTTCATAGTAAAAATTTTCTCATACTCATAATTTAAAGTTGATGCGAAAATACAAAATTTGTGTTGATTCAAGACGAATTAATTGACCTATAACATTGATACATTTTATTGAAGAGTAAGGAAGCAATGGCAATGCATAATATTATTATGTTATGGTAATTTATGTATTTTGAAAATCGGTTTTTTATAGTAAAACTTTTTTTATTCACATAATTCAAAGTTGATGCAAGAACAGAAAAGATGTGTTGATTCCAGACGAATCGATTGACTTAGAATCTTGATACATTTTATTGAAGAGAGAGGAAGTTATGATAATGAATATTATTTGAAAACACGGCTTTGTATGGTAAAACTTTTTTCCTCAACATAATTCAAAGTTGATGCAAGAACGGAAAAGATTCCTTGATTCGAGGCAAATCGACTAAGCTATAATATTAATACTCATTTATAATATTTGAATCATATGTTTCAAACAGAAAAATTTTTTTCTTCGACATAATTCAAAGTTGATGCATGAATAGAAAAGACTTTTTGATCATAAATTTTCAAATAGAATAATTATGACAATTTTTGTAAAGAAATCATAAAGCTGGAAAAGGGATAGGGTGCGACAGAACTTTTTCCTTCCCTTTATCAGCTCGACAAATTATCATTTCGAATAAAAACTTTGATTTGTCTGATTTTTCTTTGCATTTAAAAAATTGTTTGTATTATTTTGTAATTTTGTATTTTTTGTAAATTTCTATTTTCAAATTGATCGAAATGAATACTTTGGTTTGTCTATTATTGAAAAAAATAACTAATACTTCCTCTATGTATACCATTAAGCCATTTCCCTTTCAGGGTAGGCGTGACACTACCCGACTCGGGTAGTGTTTCTAGGTGGATAGTTTCTTGTAGTAAATAACTACAAGTATGGGCTCACCACACCCACGATGTGCCAACAGCACTCAGTTTTCTCGAATGTTCACCCATCCAAGTACTAACCGCGCCCAACGCTGCTTAACTTCAGTGATCTGACGAGAACTGGTTTTTTCAGCGTGGTATGGCTGTTGGCTTTTTGTAGAAAGGAAGTAAATACATTTTCTAACGGGAAGCAAACTGCTCGTGAAATGAGCACCATATAATTATAAATACAAACAAAGTGGAAACACTCGAAATCGAATTCACAGCTATCTTAAACAAGATTTCCAAAAATTTCGTATCCAAATAATGAAACAATGGAAAGTTAGATTCTACATATGTTCCAGGGTGCACCCCCAATTTCGAATTGAAAAATAATGCAGTTTGCAGAAGGGATGATCTCGATCGTTTCTCCTTCATAATGGGGATATGTGATCCTCGTTCCGTGGCGAAAGAGAGGCGTAAGTCGATTTCGGATTAATTTTTGGGAAACGATAAAATCCGGGAGGACGAAAATCGCAGTGCACGACTCGACGGATTGTCGCCATTGTCGCGGTGAAATTGAATCTGTCAATTAGACTCCAGGCGACGCGACGCGGCGTTTACGGTTGGTTACCATTAATTCGACACAATGGCCGTCCATCGGACGGACAGCTGCACTCCAGGTTTTACCTTATATTAGCCGCGAGGCATCTGATTTCAGATTATAATACCGCTTCGGGCCTAATTGAAGCGAATCACGAAACCGTGCCAAATTTCATCTGCACTGCTCTTCTTCTTCTTCACTTCACTTCATTTCATTCATTCCTTCCTTACACGGTAGTCCGAGCTTTCATTCATTCAATAATGACCCACTTAATGTCCCAGAAATGCCCAATTGGTATCCACCTAAATAAATTTTATCATAATCTTCTCATTGCAGTTACGAGCAGGGTGTCTACTCAAATCCTGGATGAAAATTTCCTGACAATTCCAGGTTGTTTCCTGGTATCTGAAGTTTTGGATATACTTCCGTAAAAGGTCATCCAAGAATATTGACTTGCTACTTGGCCTTAGTGATGCATTCGAGACGATTTCGAGATTTTTTTGAAACATGTTCAGGTGAACTGAAAACTTCATGGAGATTCAGAATCTCGAATAAAAAATTTCGAGATCTCGCGTCAAGAACCTCGAAACTTTTTATTCGAGATTCTCGACCTCCATGAAGTTTTAAGTTCACCTGAACATGTTTCAAGAAAATCTCGAATTTTCTCGAAAACGTCTCGAATGCATCAGTACTTGGCCTAGAGGTTGAACGCCCTAAAAGGATTTCTGCCGCAGATCAGTATAAATTGAGTTAAAATTGAAGAATTTTAAATTAGATTAAAATCAAATTCAAAATCCTATTTAACGTCCAATACTCAAGTTAATGTTTAAGAATTCCTGACGATAAAAAAAAGAATCCGACGACCGAATTTGGACAATCAACACAACATGCTCCTATTGTAATTAAAAAAAAAACTTTCCTAAAAAAAAAAAAAAAAATTTCTTTGGACAAAAATAAAAAAGAGGAAAGAAAAATGAGAAGGCAACCAAGCAAATCCCCTTACTTCTCTTTTTTTATTTCTTTCGCCTTTTTTGTATTGTGATACGATAATAATAAAAATATAAAAGAAGAAAGAAATGAAAAAGAGAAGGAAGGGGATTTGGTTGGTTTTTATCTCATTCCTCTTTCCTCTTTTTTATTTTTGTCCAAAGAAAAAAAGTTTTTTTTTTAGAAAAGTTTTTTTTTAAATTACAATAGTAGTTGAAAATTTATCTTCTTAGTTGAAGATTCACATCATTGGTTGAAAATTTAACTATTTCATTGAAAATTTGTTTCCATTTTGATTGAAAATTAATTTTGTTAAGCTAAAAATTTAATTATTACATTTCTTTTTGAAAATTTATCTTTTTTAGTTAAAAATTTCACTATTTGGTTATCAATTAATATTTTATTAGTTGACAATTCATTTATTTGGTTCAAAGTACCTGTTTGTTTGCAAATTCATGTCTTTTCTTGAGGATTCAACTATTTTCCTGAAAATTTATCTTCTTGGGTTCAATTCAACTGTTTTTTATTTTAAACTAAAATAGTTTTTGGTTGACAACTATATAGTTGAAAATTACATTTTCTGTTAAAAATTCTTATTTTTGGGTTTAAAAGTAGAAAATACGTATTTTTTGTTTGAAAATTGATATAGATACCATCTTTTTGGTAAAAAATACAACTGTTGGTTTCATTTGATAAATCCACTACTTGGTAGAAAATTTCCTTTTTTGTTAAAAATATTAATCTAATTTTTTGAAAGTTCATATTTTCTGTTTGAAAATTCAACTACATTGTAAAAAAATTATTTTTTAAAAATAAAAATTGAACAATTTGGTAGAAAATTAAACTATACAGTTGAAAATTAACTTTTTTGTCAAAAATTCTTATTTTCGGGTTGGAAATTCAATTCATCTGTCTTAGATGAAAATGATCCATTTGTTGAAAATTTGTTAAACATTGAAAAATTAAAGAAAAAAAGTTCAAGTTAAAAATTTGTCCTTATGAATTGAAAATTCATCTTTTTCGTGGAGAAGTCTTATTTTTTGGTGGAAAATTCATATTTCTTGGTTGAAAATGAACTTTTTTGTTGAAAATTCAACTGTCTTCTAAAATCTTCTTTTTTATTGGAAATTAATTTTTTTTTTCAATTGAACTATTCGATTGATTGATTCTCATCAGAAAAGGTTAGAGCACTTCAAAATTTTTCAGACAACTTTTTTTTAGATTTGAAAATTCTATTGTACGACTAATCGTAGTACTCAAAAAGACGAACAATTTATCCTCATTTTGCAATATCTGAAGGAAAAATCCCTGGCCGAGGTACATAAATAATTATAATATACATTTGATATAATAGTGTTGAACAGAATTTGGGAAACTTGGCATTTTAGACAAAATCGAGCGCGAAGCACGAGATACGTGATCAGAATCTGTACGTTAAAGCCAAAGGAGCTTTAACAAAAGAGAATTCACAATCACTAAATAATAGTTGTCGATGCTTTGACCTTTAGTTTTAAAAAGTCTGTGCAAAAATGTGTGGGAAGTACAAAGGTCGAGCGAAAAGCTCGAGATAAATATATTATCGAGCGCGAAGCGCGAGAAGCAGCAGACGCGCGCTCCGGGCGCGCTAAAACTCGTGCGAGGATGTGACCGCACAGTGGATACATTTTTTTGTTATTCAACTATTTTAATTATTAATGTTAATTATAAACTTCTTTCATTTAATAATAATTCAAACTGACCAGTTTAACAGTTCAGAGGGAAAAATTTCAAACCCAGATTCAAGAACCTTCAAGCAGAATGACCATTGTTAAAAAATGGTTTCAACTTTAACTTTTATATTGATTGGATCTGATTCTGCTTTTTTTTTAAATTATCTTTTAAAGTTTGGTGTGACCTTCTCTAAACTTTTTTCGAAATTTCATGCGACTTTCATTAGGGCACACCCAGTAATCATGTCATTTTTTTTTTGAGATAGAGAAAATTTCTTTCAAAGCTAAGAATAACCATTTTATTTTCATACTAGTAGAAGAGAAACCATCATTCCATTGAAAATTTTAACTATTTTGTGGAAATTTAATTTTTTTGTTGATAATCCAAGTATTTTGTTAGAAAGTCATCTTTTTGGTTGAAACAAAGACATAAATTTGAACGTGTAATTGTTTTATCCTTATTAAGAAATCTCTAAACGATATTGTCGTTTTCGATTATTACGATTTTCGAGAGTAACGCTTGGTAACGCTTGCTTACTGTAGGCCGCTCATATCCTCTCCGCTCAACAGTAGTGTGTGTCTGTATGTGGTACTGCATTTGAAACAGTGATGCTAACTGAGTCGCCTTTATCTGCGCATGTTTGGATTGTAATATAGTTGATTGGCTCTAGTACGCGCCTGTATTTGAATTCCGAATGAGGGCGCGTACTAGAACCAATAAGCGCCATTCAGTCGAAGGATGCGCATGCCAAGGTGGTCTTTTCGGGATCACTGTGGGAAATAGTAATCGAATCGAATCGTAGTTCCAGTTCGATAGTACGACACGTGTTTTTTCGTAAATGGATACAATATGATGAAAGAAATAAAGTTAAGAAAGAGAAGAGTATAGCGTCATGGCGCGTTACTGTTAGTGTGTTAAGTAGAGACAGAGATAGAAAGGGGTTGGCTCAGTGTTGCCAACCGTTGCACTGTAAAGTCTGTAAAAGGAGAAATACGTGAAATGTATTATAAGGTGAGTAATGAACCATAACCTCAATTGTGATGGTAGTCTATTTTTAAACTTTTTACGCAAACAAGAAATGTTCAAATTAATCATTTTCACGCTCTGTAACAGTGATTTCTATTCTAATTTAATTATAGTTATGACATTAAATATCATTTCTGAAACTCGTGTACGTTCCGGTTGTACTTTCCCTATAGGATTAAAATCTCTATTTCCTTATAGTGACACATTCGAATAATTGTTTACATTCTCATTCTAATGAGAAGGTATTGGTTTTATGTAAAATTTGATATAGTCGGTTTTCATCAAATCTCCACGTTTTGAGACCCCCTGAGCTAGAAAAAACGATTTTTACCAAGGTGTCTGTCTGTAGTCTGTCTGTCTGTCTGTCAGTCTTTCTGTCTGTCTGTAGCCACGATAACTTTCGAAAAAATGATCAGATTTGATTGAGCTTTGGCACACTTTTTATGGCCGAAAAATAGAGAACGAGTTCGTTAACCAGCTATTTTGGATGAAAATCCAAAAAGTGAGCACATTTTGAAAATTTTTGAGACCACTTTTTTGGAAGATTTGAAAATTCTATGTACGGTTATTAGTAGTACGCAAAATGACGAACAAAATATTTTTATCACTTTTCGTGATAAAAAAAATTACTGGAGTTATAGCATTTTCAAAATTCCAAAAAACAAACGAAAATGAACATTTTAAGCCGAAAAACGCACGATATGAAAAAAAGTCAAGAGGAGAAAAACGTTGCTTTTTGAACACCCTATAATATTTTCATAACAACTTTTTGAATTTTTTGAAAAATAAAAAATTCAAATTTTGATCGCACAAAAAATTAATGAAAAATCAAAAAAGCCATTTTGCTGTCAAACTATGCAAGATACCAGAAAAGAGCATCTCACCAAAATTGTGCACCTATCAATCAACTTTTGTGGGTAATGATTAAGAGAAAGGATATTCCTAACTATATTCAAATTCTCTTTGTGAAATGAAATGTGGGACAAACCTAGAGCTCTGTCAACTAAGTTTTTGATTACTGCAATTTTGTTTTGAAAAGGATGAGCCGAACAGAAATTTAAAATTCTACCTGAATATGTACTTTTCCTATACCAATTGGTAATAATATTACCATCCTGACCCTTAATTACTTCTACGTCCAAAAAACTGATTTCATTATTGTTCTCTATTTCATGGGTGAACTGAAGTTTTGAATGAAAACTATTAAAAGCATCAAAAACTGCCTCTAACTTTGCTAGAGGAACACATAATAAGGTATCATCAACATACCGAAAGTAAAAGGGCAAAAAAAATCCATCTTCTTGAAAGCAAAGACCTCCAAATCTTCCATAAATATTTCTGATAAAATCGGAGAAATGACTGAACCTATGGGAGTACCGAATTTTTGCCTATAAAAAGATCCATTGAATTTAAAATAAGTTAAGTTCATAACGAAAACTATCCCTTCAATAAAATATTTTTGACTTAATTGAGTACGTGTTTTTATATTATCCCATCTATTTCAAATTCAACATCCAAAGAAATCATTACATGGTCATCAGGAACAGTTTTTTGAATAATAATTTTTTGGAATTCCCAGCTATTTATAATATTGTATTTGGAAGTTGTAACTGAGTCTTTAAGTATCAAATTGAAGTTTTGTTCTAAAAATTTCGTGGGAGTCTTAATAGTTGAAATAACCAGTCTCAAAGGATAGCCATCTTTATGAATCTTTCTCAAACCATAACATCTTGCAAGAACTGTATCTTCGGTATTTATATCAGTCCATCTCGTATCCTTTCCCAAAAGTCCATTCTTTCTCCAATTGTCTAGAATCTTGAACGTGTCTCTTCTTAATTGTTTCAACGGATTTTCATTCAATAATTCAAAGTTATCACGATTGGAAAGTAAATCCTCCATATCCCTAATATAATCCGATTTCTTCATACAAACTATAATATTGCCTTTATCAGCATTCATGCAAATGATATTAGGGTTGTTTTTAAGGAAACCTTTAGTTATCTTGAAACCTTTAGAAATTTTACGATCAATACTACTAATGTGCAAACAATTTTTATCAACAAAGCTCTTCGACAAGTGTAAAACCTTGTTTCGGAAATCCTGTTGATCTAATATTGGAATTTTGTGTATACTTGATTCAACATCTTTGACTATTTCCATCATTTGTTTCGATTTACTTTTAATCACATGATTACTAAAACCTTTACCTAATCTGAGAATATCTGTAACTGAATCAGGAATTTGAATATTTGCCAAATTTACAAACCAAGGATCCTTATCTTTTTTTTCAAAAATCTTGTGTAAATTAAAATTTTTCTCTTGAATATTAGTTTTTTGATCAATCAAAATAGAAAGTTTGTTCTCACGTTTTTTATCATCGTTTAAAAATCTTCGATTAAAGAAAATCTGATGTTTTAAAAGATCAATGATTTTATCTTGTGGCAAACATACTTCTAATTCAGTTTTGATTCTGGAAATTTTTACTTTTAAAAAATTAAGATGATTTGAAACATCCTTGATCAGTAAATTCAGCATGGAGAGTTTGAAATTTTTCAAATTATGCTCAAATTGTCTATTGCAAAAATTACTGTGAAGTGCAAAATCTCGAAATTTGTTATCCAAGAAAAATACACACCATAATTTAACCTTTCTGAAGGCTTCAGGACCATATGCAACTTTGATCTGATTAAAAAACATCAGTTCAAAAAAAAAGGGTGGTTAGAAATGACCTCCAATCCAAGTCAGCTAAATTAAAATTTAAGAATTTTAAATGAGATTTAAATCAAATTCAAAATCCCATTCAAAATACTATTTAACGCCCAAAAATCAAGTCAATGTATAGAATTCCTGAAAATAAAAAAAGAATTCAACGATAAAATTTGGACAAACACCACAAAATGCTCCTATTGCAATTCCTAAAAACAAAAAAATTTGTTTCTGTGCACAAAAATAAAAAAGAGAAAAGAAAAATGAGAAGGCAACTTTGACTTTCTCTCATTTCTTGTTTGTTTATAACGGAGTTGTCTTTTGACCCACATTCAGTTGTCAGGTATCGAGGTGATAGCATCGTTATTTCGTCGCTGTTCCTACCTGCTCTAATTTTTCTTGCCTTGATAAGGGTGCTGTGTGAGCACCGAAGCCTTAGTAAATATTGTGCATGCTTTTATATTGTGATTTGATAATAATAAAAATAAAAAAGACGAAAGAAATAAAAAAGAGAAGGAAGGGGATGTGGTTGGTTGCCTTCTCATTTTTCTTTCCTCTTTTTCATTTTTGTGCGAAGAAACAAATTTTTTTTGTTTTTAGGAATTTCAATAGGAGTATTTTGTGGTGTTTGTCCAAATTTGATCGTTGAATTCTTGTTTTGTTTGAGGAATTCTATACATTAACTTGATTATTGGACGTTAAATGGGATGTTGAATTTGATTTTAATCTAATTTAAAATTCTTAAATTTCAGTTCTCTTCCTTTCACTCTAACAGTGGAATAAGCTATTATTCTAAAAATTCATACTATCCTCACACATTAGAGTTAGAGGAAATGAGTTCTCTTAACAGAGGTGTAAATGAGTTGTAATGCTGGCTGTAATGATGAAAACTGTCGAGCCAATTTGAAGCTGCTAGCGAATCACGATACGAATTGATGATTCTTTTATTTGTCAAAGACTTAAGTAAAATAGACAAAAGGGGAGAGAAGTTTAATTCCACTCTGTCCTATTTGAAATTTTTCGTCGGAAACTTTGCATTGTCATATCCGATAGACTACCATTTATCTTCAAAGACCGTAGTGC
This sequence comes from Andricus curvator, assembly GCA_932195095.1. Taxonomy (NCBI): domain Eukaryota; kingdom Metazoa; phylum Arthropoda; class Insecta; order Hymenoptera; family Cynipidae; genus Andricus; species Andricus curvator. The sequence goes on along the minus strand of CAKNYM010047329.1, from coordinate 207,255 downwards.
CTTCTAATTATTTTGTAACAATATTTTGTAAAATTAATTAAATATAAATAACATAGAAAAATTAAGTAGTTGGTTTATTCTTTATCATAAAGAAAATAAAAACTCTACTAGTTCTGATTATAAAAAAATCGATGTTAAAAACAATACACGATTAAAAACTTTGAAAATTCTTTAAGATTGGGCGATTTTTGCCTAAAGGAGATTCCTCGATTTCTTCTATGGTCATCTCTTTAACCTCACCGGTGTTCATGTTTATTTCAACCCGCTTTCGATTGGCAGTATAAATGCCACGAAGCACTGTATTATTTCTCTCCAGTATTGCAAAAATGTCACTATTGGACGTGACTAATACAGTTTGTCGTTCGGTTGGCATGGGCTCCAGGACATGATATCTTCCTCTCACTTGAATTGGTGCATCGCGAGGAAAAGTGTATCTACGAATTTTAAATCGGCGGTTCGGATTCGTGTGCGGCATAAGCCGAACAGAACTAAGTTCTTCATGTGTAAGTTCAGCCAGGTGGAAAAAAGAACGAATGGCAGGAGGAGACCTAAAAGTGGCAGGAGGAGACCTGGATCTGGCACGAGGAGAAGACTCGGCAGGAGCAGAAGACCTGACAGGAGAATCCGGAGGATGAGGTCTAGCTGGAGAAGACCTTTCAGGAGTATTAGAAGGCCCGCCACAAAAAGTACCAGGGATTGGGTCGCCATTCGGTAAACAATCGAATTGTGAACTTAACTCTACAACAAGAAACAGAGGATTTAATTTGAACATTCCCCTAAGATGTAATATATTTCGATCTTGTTATTTTCTCCAGTAAAACTTTTTCTGAAGTAAGATTTTTGAGTCCCCTTCTCATTAAAAACAGTGAGAGTTGATAAAAGCTCTCCACCCTCGAATCGTTTTACGTCATTTGCGGATGACTCCGTAGGAGTGTACCAGATGAGAACGCGCACATATGGTATGAATTTCCTTTCAATAGGGACACTTTTCAGACTCCCTTTTCTAATACGCGATGTCTGGATTTCCCCAGGATAAATTTAGATTAAATTATGGAATGGGGATTAAATCGCAAAAATTCTCATTTGCGTATAGCTTTAAAAATGCGCATGAAATTATATATGTTTATATTATATAATTATATTTACCAATAGAATTGAGGATAAGTGCCAAAGACAAACGAAAGTAGAGACAATCCTCATATTTTCTAATGAGAGGAAAACCTAATTGTTATAATAATCGAGACTTGGATTAACCATTTAACAAATGAATATCCTACAGTTCGTCATGAGATTATACATGACATCTTAAATTTGTTATCTACGAGATAATCGGTATCAACGTTGTTCTGCTCAGATATTTAAATTTCATTAGAGTGAGTTTCAAGGGGAAAAAAGTAATTACTAAATTCGTGAAAAATGGTATAACAATTTATATAATCATTAAACGTTCATTAACAAATCATTAACGTTCGCGTAATTTAGAACCAAAAAAGATCAATTTTTAACCATAATTAATTAAAATTAATAATCTTTGACTGCAATATTAAATTTTCAACCAAAAAGACGAATTTTCAACTAAAAGAGATAAATTGTCAACCAAAAGTTGAATAGGTAAATTTTTAGATGAAAAATTTGATATTCAGCCAAAGAGATGAATTTTTAACTAGAGTGATGGAATATTCAATTGGAATAGTTATTTACATTTTCACTTTTAAAAAAAATTAATTTTCAACCTAAAAAAGAAACGAATTTTCAACAACATAGTTCAATTTTAAATCAAAGTGATGAATTTCCAAATAAAATTATGAATCTTCAATTATGAACCAAAAAGATAAATTGTTAACTACAATGGTGCATCCTAAAATGAACTGGATGATTTTTATAATCAAAAATATGAATTTTCAACCAAAAAGATTAATTTCTATGGAAGATGACGAATTTCCAACAAAATGAATTCTAAACATAAGAGTTTCATTCTTAACGAAAAAGGGAATAGTCAAATTTTCTGTTCAAAAAATTAATTCTCAACCAACAAAATCGAACTTTTAACAAACTGGTTAAATTTCAGACCAAACCGATGAATTTTCGACTAAAATTATAAACCTTTAAAAAGAAAACAAGACAGATTTTAATTAAAGTGAAAAACTGGTAAATTCAATAAAATAATAAGAATTTTCAACAAAATAGTAAAATTTTCAACGGAACAGATGAATTTTCAACTAAAATGAGGAGGAATCTTCAGGAGAAAAAAAAAGAATTTTGTATGAATTTTGTAAGATCAACTACTTTGGTTTTTTCTATCGAAGAAGACGAATTTCCAACAAAAGACGTGAATTTTCAACTAAGAAAGATAAATGTTCAACCAAAAGTTGAATAGTAATATTTTCAGTTAAAAGAAAACTAATGTTCAACGAAAAATATGAATTTTCAACTAAAAAACCCCTCTCCCCATTTCCCTTCAATTTCCCCTCACTTCCTCTACCCACCCCACATTTCTCCTTACGTTCCTACTGACCCACTCTTTATTTCTCCTTAATTCCCCTCTTGCCCTGCCCACTATTTCCCATCGCCACTATTTTCTCATGCCCACTATTCCCCCTGCCCACTATTTCCACGAAATAGTAGAATTTTAATCCTACAAAGATGATTCTTCAACAAGAATGTAATTTTTATTGCAGGTATATGAATTTTCAACCTTAAAATTTATTTATTGCAGTTAAAGATTCATCATTTTAATTACAAGTTTATCACTATGGTTGAAAATTTGTTGTTTTTTATTGGTGAAAAATTAATTATTTTAACTGAAAATTCAACTATTCCATTTTGGGTTGAAAATTTGAACTGGTTCAGTTCAATAAAAAAAACGATTTTCTAACAAAGTAGTGGAATCCTTAACGAAATGACTTTTTAATAAAAAAGAACAATTTTCTACTCAAAAAGACGAATGTTCAACAACATACATGAATCATCCACAAAACAGTTGAATTGTCATCTCAAAGAGATCAGTTTTCAACTAAAAAATATAAGATTTCAATAATCAGAAAAAGACGAATTTTCTACAATGCAGTTGAACTTTTAAATAGAGGAATTTTCCACAAAACAGTGGATTTTTCGCACCAAACTATGAATTTACAACAAAAAAGACGTATTTTCTGCAAAACAATTGACTTTTCAACCCTAAAATAAGTACTTTTAAAAACAAGTTAATTTTCAACTGTAAAGTTTAATTTTTTACCAAATTCTTGAATTTTCATTAAAAAAAAAAAATTTATTTACAATGCAGTTGAATTTTCAAACAGATGATATGAATTTTCAAAAAATAAAATTAATATTTTTAACAAAAAAGGGAATTTTCTACCATGTAGTTCATTTTTCAAATGAATAGTTTAACTTTTAACCAAATACCAAAAAAAAAACAGTTGTATTTTTTACCAAAAAAGATAGTGTCTACAAAGATATGAATTTTCAAAGAAAAAAGACGTATTTTCTACTTTCAAACCACTTTTAAACCCGAAAATAAGAATTTTTAACAGAAAAGTTAATTTCAACTATATATTTGTCAACCAGAAACTATTTTAATTTGAAATAAAAACAGTTGAATTGAACCCAAGAAAATAAATTTTCAGGAAAATATTTGAATCCTCAACAAAAGACACGAATTAGCAACCAAACAGTTGAATTCTGAAATGATTGATCAAATGAAAGATTTTAATTTAAATAAAAAACAGTTGAATGCATTACAAAAATATGAGTTTTTAACAAAACAGTTCAATTTTTAGAACCAAAGAAATGAATTGTCCATTAAAAATATTAATTTATAACCAAATAGTAGAATTCTTATCTAAAGAATATAAATTTTCAAATAGAAATGTAATAATTAAATTTTTAGTTCAACAAAAGTTAATTTTCAACCAAAAAGGAAACAAATTTTCAATGAAATAGTTAAATTTTCAGCCAGTGATATGAATCTTCAACTAAGAAGATAAATTTTCAACAAAGCAGTTGAATTTTCAGCCAAGTTGTTGGAGTTTTTACAATAACGTGAATTTTTAATAAAATAGTTGCATTTTCGAAAAATAAATTAAATTTTTAACCATCTAGACGAATTTTTAACCAAAACAAATGTTTAAACAAAAAATCAAGAAAAGGGAAAAGCGAAAAGGAGGGGACTATAGGAAAAAGTGTTGCTTTCACTCCCCCCCCCCAACTGTTACCAACCGCAGTTTTTGGCGTGACCCCTTCCCCCTTCAATTGGTAAAGTAGTTTATGGACCACCAGTTAGGAGTTGTGAGTTAGAAGTTAGGAATTATGAGTTGGGAGTTAAGAGCCAGGAGTTAGGAGTTTGGAGTCCGGAGATAGGAGCCAGGAGTCAGGAGAGAGGAGTCAGGCGTCAAGAGTCATGTGTGAGAGGCGTCAGGAGTCAGCAGGAGTTAGGAGTCAGTCGTCCGGCGTCAGGAGTCAGCATTCAGAAGTCAGGAGTTAGGCGTCAGGAGTCAGCAGGAGTCAGTTGTCGGGCGTCAGAAGTCAGGATTCAGGAGTCGGGAACCAGGAGTCGGGAGTCAGGCTTCAGGAGTCAGGATTTAGGATTTAGGAGTCAGGCGTCAGCAGCCAGGATTCAGGAGTCAGGAGTCGGGAGTCAGGCTTCAGGATTCAGGCGTCATGCGTGAGGAGTCAGGCGCCAGGAGTCAGACGTCAAGAGTCAGGAGTCAGAAGTAGTCAAGAGTCAGTCTTCCGGCGTCAGGATTTAGGAGTCAGGAGTGGGGAGCCAGGCGTCAGGAGTCAGGATTTAGGAGTCGGGAGCCAGGGGTCGGGAGTCAGGCTTCAGGAGTCAGGATTTAGGAGTCAGACGTCAGGATTCAAGAGTCAGGCCTCAGGCTTCAGGAGTCAGGCGTCAGGAGTCAGCAGGAGGCAGGAGTCAGACGTCAGACGTCAGGCGTGCGGCGTCAGGATTTGGGAGTCGGGAGTCAGAAGTCAGGATTTATGAGTCAGGCGTCAGGATTTAGGATTCGGGATCCAGGAGTCGGGAGTCAGGCTTCAGGATTTAGGATTTAGGAGTCAGGATTCAGAAGTCGGGAATCAGGCGTCCGGCTTCTGGAGTCAGGAGTCAGGATTGAGGATTTAGGAGTCAGGCGTCAGGAGTCAGGATTTAGGAGTCGGGAGTCAGG